>PNEQ01001633.1:38077-64866 GCA_003012365.1 Medauroidea extradentata | reverse complement strand
TAACCTAACCCGACCTAACCTAACCTTACCTAACCTGACCCGACCTAACCGAACCCAACCTAACCTAAACTTTATTGCACTTATTGCACTAAGTTGCACTTAGTTGCACTAACTTGCACTTTCTTTCACTAGGTTGCACTAAGTTACACTTTCTTGCCCTAAGTTACACTTTCTTGCACTAAGTTACACTTTCTTGCACTATGTTGCACTTTCTTTCACTATGTTGCACTTTTTTGCACTATGTTGCACTTTCTTGCACCATGTTGCACTTTCTTGCACTATGTAGCACTATCTTGCACTACGTTGCATTTTCTTGCACTTTGCTGCATTTTGGAGCACTATGTTGCACTTTCTTGAACTATGTTGCATTTTCTTGCACTATATTGAACTTTATTGCACTATGTTTCACTTCCTTGACTATGTTTCACTTTCTTGCACTATATTACACTTTATTGCATTAAATTGAACTCTTTTGCACTAAGTGGCACTTGCAATTTTTACCTCTACCATGCAATAAATTGACTAATAAAACGTAAATATCGCTAATTAACATAAACAGGCTTAAAACGACCATACCTAACCCGACCTAACATAACCTATCCCGACCTAACCTAACCTGACCTAATCTAACCTAACCTGACCTAACCTAACCAAACCTAAAATGACCTAAACTAACCCGACCTAACCTAACCCGAGTTAACCTAACTCGACCTAACCTAACTCGACCTAACCTAACACGACCTTACCTAACCCGACCTAACCTAACCCAACCGAAACTTCATTGCACTTTTTGCACTTTAGGGCACTAAGTTACACTTTCTTGCACTAAGTCGCACTAAGTTACACTTTCTTGCACTAAGTTGTACTTTCTTGCACTATGTTGCATTTTCTTGCACTATGTTGCATTTTATTGCACTGTGTTGCACTTTATTGAAGTAAGGTGCACTGTTTCGCACTATGTTGCAGTTGCACTGAGTTCCTTGAGTATTCATTAAATTGAGTAATTAAACTTAAATATCCCTAATTAACCTAAGCTAGCCTAACTTAACTCTACCTGACCTAACTCGACATGACTTAATACAACCTAACCCAACCAATTATACCAAATCCTAAACAAATTTGAACTTATATAGGTTGCACTTTCTTGCACTAGGTTGCACTTTCTTGCACTAGGTTGCACTTTCTTCCACTAGGTTACACTCTCTTGCACTAGGTTGCACTTTCTTGCACTAGGTTGTATTTTCTTACACTAGGTTGCACTTTCTTGCACTAAGTTGCACTTAATTGGACTGATTTGCTTCAGCATGCATTAAAATGATGTACAACTAAGGTATTTCTAATTAACAGAAACTATCTCATTCTAGCCTAACTCGACCTAACCTAACACGACCGTACCGAACCTGAACTAATCTAACCTAACCCAACCTTACTCAACCCGACCTAACCTAACCCAAACTTACTCAACCCGTCTTAACGTAACGTAACCCAACCTTACTCAACCCGACCTATCCTAACCTACCCAACCCTTACTCAAACCGACCTAACCTAACCTTAATCAACCTGACCTAACCAGACCTGAATCGATCTGACCTAACCCAACCAATCCTAACACAACCTTTCCTAACTTAACCCTACCTAAGCTAATCCATCCTAACCCAATGTAATTAATCTATCCTAACAAAATCTAAGCTAATCTGACCTAACCAAATCTAAGCTAATCCGACCTATAATTACCCTATGTAACCTTAACCTACATAACCTCAACCTAACCCTACACAACCCTACATGACTTAACACTACTTAACCCCACTTAATCCTACATAAATTAAACCAACCTAACCCAGTGTAAACTTAGCCTACATAACCCTACCTAGCCTTAACCATACCTAACCTTAACCATACCTAACCTCAAATCTACCTAACCTCAACTCTACCTAACCTCAACACTGCCTAACCTCAACTCTACCTAACCTCAACTCTACCTAACCTCAACTCTACCTAACCTCAACTCTACCTAACCTCAACTCTACCTACCCTCAACTCTACCTAACCTCAACTCTACCTAAAGGCCGTGCTAGATTCACCGTAAGAAATAACCGTAAAAATTGAACAAACACATGTGAGAGATGCATGCTACAACACACCGTACCGCTACTTAGCCGCCGTAAGACCGTAACAGGGATAGAAACCTGTCTATTCCTTACGTTGCGGTTACGGTTATTTTTATACGGCTACTTTACTGTGAATGTAGCACGGGCTTAACCTCAACTCTACCTAACCTCAACTATACCAAACCCCAACTATACCTAACCTCAACTATACCTTACCTCAACTATACCTTACCTCAACTATACCTAACCTCGACTCTACCTAACCTCAACTATACCTAACCTCAACTATACCTAACCTCAACTATACCTAACCTCAACTATACCTAACCTCAACTATACCTAACCTCAACTATACCTAACCTCAACTATACCTAACCTAACCCTACCTCACCTTAGTTCTTATTCTTCTTAGTTCTCGTAGGAAAGTTATAGCTACTGATATTCGCCAGACATTAAGGCCAATTGTAGATACACTGTTCTCTGTAGTTGGCAGGAAATTGTATTACAGGAATCTCGCTAATCTTGTGGCCTTGATTACACAGATCGATGAAGAAAACTATAGAGCATTTTTGGCTTTTCGGGCTATAAATAGAGATTGAGTTTTGAGAAAACATTTAAAGAATCAGGAGGAACTAGAAGTTAGTTCACACCTCTGCTTATACAAAATGAAACCATTCTTGTGTTGTGTGGAAAAATGATAAAGGCAGCTATAGTTTCAAGAATTAATGTAGTAGCTGACGAGACACGGGACATTTCACGAGAAGAACAGTTTATTTCAGCTAGATATGTTAATGTAAATGAAGGGAGGGAAACCACAATGGACCCTCCTATTGTAATTTTCACAAAGTATACATACCTCTTAAAAGGTGCAACTTAGGGGCTAGGTTTATTAGACATTGTTTCTTTCTTTTGGTGTGTATGACATGTACCTGCAATAAGGCACACTTTTTTCGAACATCCTGTATGTGTGTGTAAGTTATATATATATATATATATATATATATATATATATATATACACACACACACACATATATATATATATATATATATATATATGGACAGAAAAAAATATTCGACTTGAGGTCTGTTAACAGTAACACGAGCAAAGTTTTCGCGAGTAAGTCTCGACAGTTGTTTTTCGATGAACTCGTGGTTGTACTGCTAACACTAGACAAATCTATATACTACAACGAAGTGAAACTCTTTGCATAATGTTCAAAATGTCGAAGGAAAAAAACCGAACTACTGTACACACAAGTTTACAAATATCAATGCCGTCGCATTTTATAAACTATTTATCAAGCGTATAAAATATTTAAGACTTAATTTGAATTTCCTGCTGTCTTGAAATCCTGAATCGTAAGGAGGCTTTTACAAATGACCTGGTGATCGCCAATAACCTGTCGCATGACTGAGCAGACCCATCTTGCTCTACTCCAGCTCCGGTTGGTTATTTTTATAACCGCAAAAGGACGATAGACAAATAAAGTGGATATTGAGTAACAATATAATGATGCGAGAGAGACAACAGAATGTCTGATTTACGCCTACATTCTTCACATACACTGGCATACAGTAATTTAAAAATATATGTATTTAGGTGTGTTACTTTGTAACGATGTCGTTGCCGATAGAGTTCGATTTTTTAGATTTTACAATGATACATACTTAACATTGGGAAAACCCCCGTATTGCTATGGGAGCATTGGATCACGTTTGTGTACGTTCACGTCGCTATGTTCTACGTTTTATTTTACAGTCACTCCAAAAGTTTTCAGAAATAGTTTATAAAACTGTTTTGGCGGATATTTTGTAATTTATGTCGACATTTGAAAACATATGAAGACTGTTTTGAAAGTAGCATACTAAAATTCATATGACGTGAATAAATATACTCTCAAGGTTAAAAGAGAATCTCTACACTCATATACTGTAGGGGATACTAGAATCTACCATTTTCGTAACCTGGATATTCAACATAGGAAATCTCAATGAGACTATAAATTAAATCGTTTCAATGTTCGAGCAACCAGCAGCATACGACGTTAGCATATTTAGCAAGTCCAGTGGCGCCAGAGACGTCGGGGCAGCAGGCCCCCACCCCCACCAACTAGTTTGTTGGGACAAATTATGTATTTTGAACCTTCCCCAAACATTTTTCGGTATGTGTAATTATTATTTATACAAGATAATGCCTCTCACCAAATATTTGCCTTATACTCAATATTTCTGTTTGGAAACATCTAAATAGCATCATTTTGTGCCTTGCGATACAAACTTTTCCGGGGGACGACTCCCAGAAACCCCGTGTATATATATGTTTATTCGTGACATACATGAGTCTTTGCCCCTTCTCCCCACTCAAAGACTGAGCCTGAGCTAGTCGGAAAATTAAACAATATCCCGTTATTAGACAAGTAGGACACATTAATAAATGTTGTGTAACTTATTACAGTAAAAATACAAATGGCAGGTGATTAACAAATATCCTGTCAATACATATTAGTTATCATTGACTTAATTTCAGGTGAAAAGAGGCATACAGTGGCATAGTAAACCAAAGCGGCTGTAAGGAACGGGTGCTAATTTTCTAGCATGTCTATGTCGTTGAGTTATTTCGCGGATTACAGACAGACATGAAAGAGTACCAATTAACAATAGCAAGGGAGAGGTGCTTTTCGCGAATAGATTTTTCCATCAGTTTGTCTCAAAGCCTTACGTATACATCTGTACCTCTGCTTGGTAGTTATTGGCAGCTTGTCTTTGTTCAGAGGCATCACTTATTTGACTGTGCCAATCAGAGAAAGGTTACTACGACAGCACTTTCAGGTAGAACCACAAGACACTGAGAGTTGAAAACATCCAATCATTCACTACGAATCCGAGCTGCAGGTCTGCACATAAGACATGTCAACAAGATGTTGCAAAATTCTTTTCGCGAAAATCACCGGTCCCTAATCAATAGACCCTCAAGATTCTAAAATGCCATAAAGTCTACAATGCTCTTCCATTGGGGCATTCCTTCGATTGCGACACTGTTATTTAAGTGCATTTCAATAAACATAAAAAAATTTTACTTTTGTCTGGCTTAACATAAAGATCTGTATTGCGATTACTTGTTCAACATTGTTGTATAAAAATCATCGGTTTCGAAACTACGCTATTAAAAACTTTGGAACGAAACTAAACAAAAAAGTAACATAAGGAAATACTGAAATTCATTTTATATTTTACTGAAGATAAAGAAGACTATTTGGGAGGCCAAATAGACAACGAATCTGTTCGACACGATTATTTTTCCTTGATACCAAACTTATTCTTAGATATGATGGTGATATTCGGTGACAAATTATCTATTGTTGTCACACACACAGCAAAAGCAACATTGTCTAAGTTGATTTCGGATGTTAATATTTCAAGGCACCATGCAAAGTAAGAAATGGAGTCTGATCAGCATTCAGCATAGCATGGACATTTACATGCAGACGCACGTCTTATAACGCAAAAGGTCAATTTTCAGTCATGCGTGTAAAATAATTGAATACTTAATTGAAAACACAACCGAGAGCATCATGTAGTGTATTACCTGTACCAAAGGTAAACATTGTAATATGTTAAACAATTTTGGACGAATAACTGGGTCTGCCGTCGTAAATGAAATGTGTGTTGTAGTCTGCTGCGTTCGCGCGATAACAATGTCATGTTATAAATAAATGTTCACGCGTATACATAAAACTCAAATCGTTATAATATATATCCTGATTACGGTTCGTCTAGATATCTCATTTAGTAAAGAAATTTTCAGGTCACTACCTTGTAAATATGAAAGGGGCATGAACACAAACACAGCAATTTTACTCTAAAATGTAACGCTGCCGAGTCTGCTGAAATTCTGAAAATCGTTCTTCAGATATCTGAATGTGACAAAAAATTTCAAATAGCAGCCATTTTTATGTAATGAACACGACATGAATAAAAACACGCAAAAGTCAAGTCACCTTAGGTAAGAAGTACTAAATATGTACCAAGTTTGATGAAATTCGGAAAAATATTTTCTCACATGTGTCAACTTACTCGAAAATTATAAAAATAGCTACCATTTTGAAAAAAAATTAGTATGGCACAAACAAATAAATAAAAGTCAAGTCATCTTACCAGGTAGTATATGTATACCAAGATTGATACGAGCTCAAATGTTTTTAGAGGAGACACACACATTCATAGACACACATGCATGCAGTTGATCTCATTTACCTACTTTTCCTTCGGAAAGTAGGCAAAAAAAGTGCAATTATGTTTATTGCAAAAGCTCAGCCAATTTATCTGGCATTACATTTGTATGGATTTATTTAAATTTTTCTTTTTTGCACACTAGAGTTTTACAAGATAAATGATACTATATTGTTTTATTCTACTTATTTTCATGTTAGATTGTATTTTAACTCAAAGTAAAATATAGAATGTTCATAAGAATGTCCGATGTAGCATGTTTATCCAAGGTATATTTACTTGATTATTTGTAAACTTTTATCATTTATTTCATCGACCTGCATATCTTGCTAGAATAAACGAATTGTAATTGTGATAAATTACCGCAAATTCATTTTGGTTCCTAAATACATCTGTTTTCAGTGACAGTACAATTACTTCAGAATTGCCGCGAATTTAAACATTGAAGTTGTTCCACATATATTCATGTGCGTTCGTGTGCGCGGAGTTACACCAAGCAGCATAAGGACACACACCCTAAACTTTCGGATGACAGGGTAGAAGATAGAGATTCTGTTGACAACCAACCCTGCTCAACTCCTGGCTCCCAGCAACATCACAGACCTGGGCCGGACAAGTACAGTTACTCCCAGCCCTCAAATAGGCTCCCCCACTCCCCTCACTAGTCTACAACCATAGTCCTGCATGAAGAGACTTTCTTTCTCGCTCGTGTTCTCTCTCTCTCCCTCCCTCTGTGACTCTGCCACTCCCCGCCCCCACCCATCTTTAAGTCGACTACTAGCATCTCTTTCCCAATACCGATGCGAAACGCCTAGATCCTGCTCCTGTGCCACGCTTGTGCTGCCATTTTCCTAGAATATTGTAACGATGGGCTCAAACAAAATACGCTACGTGGTGGCGGACTCAAGTACTACAAAACCAGACAGCTCTGTGCGCGGAGAGAGAAACTCGGGCCCAAGCCCTTAAATATTAGAAACTAGCAAAAATGTATTATGTTGGTTCAACAATGGTTTCCATGCACAAACAGTAGGCGATGTCGGTACTCACAGAAATGTGTTTCAAAATGTAATCATATTGTTTAGTTTTAATTTTATTTCAAAATTTATTCTCCAATCAACGTAGACTGAGATAAACATGACACATCTGCTATTCGATAAATAATTTTTATTCTATTGCTCTTCAAACTTCGAGTAAATTACATTGGCTCTTATGGCAGAAAGAATATTTATGGGCTACATTGACCACGTGTATAAACGTTCAAGCAACAAGGGCACAAAAACGAGTGTTTGCCTGAACAGTATACGGCATGGCCACTCCCAGCTGTTGAATGAATCCCAGATGGAATTAAATGAAGCTATTAGCTTCGTTTCATTTAACCTGGATTAGCTACACCAACGCACTGGTGTAGCTACACCACGAAAAATGGTGTTTCATTCAACAGGATATGTCAAGCTGCGGAGAATCGTTGTTTCATTCAAGTTGGTGTAGCTACACCAGTGTGATTTGTGTAGCACTAATTACACCACCTCTGGAGGAGGTGTAGTTGGTGTAGTGCAATAAAAGAGTGTGGGGAGTTTAAATTGTTAAGGAATATTTGGATAGAGAAAGCGTATGGGATGAAGATTTTCACAATCCTTGTAAATAAAATTGAACAGCACTAGTGAACGACAAAAATTAATATCAGTTCATCTCAGTTAACGGTGACTTTTTGAATATTCTTGGTTTTTATAACGTGGTTGTGAAATATAACATCAACCTTTCATAATCCAAGAATTTCAATCATTACGTTTTGGATTATGCGCCAGATGAAAGTACTTTTTAAATCTGGCATCGTCATGTGCTGAGAAAATTCCCGTCATTTATGGTTGGAATTTTATTTTGTCATTCGTTTAGGCCTAGATCACACAAGTGCCACAGATATGATGGAAGGAGAACTTAGATTGAATCTAATCTGAATACCTTGAAAACACAACATTTGGAATAATAAAAATTTAGGTAGGATTATTGACCATCTTGTTTTTTGTTACTTCAAAGTGTTCTCACACCTAGGCTATATGTTAAGTGCTGTGTAATGGATACAGCATAATACAAAGGCAATATTTGCGATACCCAACCATCTTTAACAAATATTTACGGTGTACGAACAATCTATCCTTCCTTCCCGTTAGCAAAGCATTACAAAAACAAACACTGCAGGTGCGTGCTGCACTAAAGTCGCTAAAATCGTTTCATTCAACCCTGCCAGTAGTTTCACAAAATTTGAAGTCTGGTTTAGCTGCACTGCTCTACACTACACCAGCTACACCAACACCGGTTGAATGAAACAAAGCTATTGACACGTTGATCAAACATGAACGGGACAAGTGTTATTAGCAGCACGAGTTGAAAACACTTCATTTGGATTTATATGCTTGCACTAGCAAAATTTAAAATTGAATGAGTCTCTTAACAAATACAAGTAATTTAATTACTTAATTTTTGTATTAGGAACTTGCATTTGGAATTTTCATAAATTAAACTTTTAAAATATGTATGCCGGTAAGGTTAATTCTACTGCAAGTTAGAAATAAAATATGTTTTCTTATAGGTGAGCTTGGCACAGGAAAATTTCTGCCGCTAGTAAATACGAACCTTAGTAAAATGTAATTTAAATAAACTTGGAAATTGTATTTTAACTAAAACTTAAAGTGAAAAGACCCCGATTTCACGTTTTAAATTATTAAGTTAATGTAACTTAACATTCAGAAACGCTCTGTGATTGGTCAGTTTGGGGTACTAGCGATATCTGCGCTCAAGCGGCGGAAAATTTTCCTGTATCAAACTTACAACATTGATAGAATTAACCTTAATGCCGGCGCGAGTTGAAATCAAACATGAATACGACATCACCTCTTTTAGACTATGTACTCTATGGTAACGTGCTTAAGAAACTAGCCTTTTGAGGTTAGTTTGACAAGTTTTTCTTCATTGGTGACTAAGGTAATTTGGTAGAAGTTATAACCGTTCCATAACTTATTTAATATAAATAAAACATTATTACATCACGTAGTTGCCTATTAGGTTAAGCACGCAATGCGTAATTATTGCTATATGCAGCACACCGACCCTTCTAACATCTTTGCAGCACACTGCTCCTGAAAACGATTGGAATGTTTTTTATTGCATGACTATGTTGTATTTTATTACAGGCCCATACAAGTACTCTACAAACAATATTGTTTACAATACAAAACATGTAGGCTTGTAATTGGGATTTCACCCTGTGGCAAGCACCTTTGAAATATGGGCTACAGACAGTTAGTTTGTTTGATTGAATCCGTAAAATCATACCTGCATCCGTAAGATCTTTTCAATACACAATAGTACAAATTCCCTGAACTGCCCCACCTCCTTGACCATCATCAACTCTCGCCTCAAAACATTTCACTTCTTGACCATACTAGCATAGACTCATGTTTCATGCTACTCGTATCCCCTGTACAACCCCTTATTTAAGTACTAATTTAATTCACCCCATCGTCCACTCACTCTGTTGATAACTTTATGCATTCTGACAAGCTTTTCCACTCTTTGCATGCCCTTCAATGAATTGCAACCTAACTCCTTTAATAATCCCTTTCATCCTTGCTGTCTCCATTTATTGTTCACCCATGTTGCTGCCCTTTTTTCCACCTCCTCCAGTTCCCTCATCACCCATTCCCTGTACATGTATGAGACTGAAGCAGCATATCCTAATTATCTACGTAACCACTGTCCTTAACTTCCCAACTTTCCCAGGGCCCTTCTCCTCTTTGCCACTGCTCTATGTTTGTTTCCTCTGTCAAAGGTCTCCCTGAATCATCACCCCCAGGTAGGCTAGTATATTCAGTGACTTCCTCATCCCATGCCTTTGCCACCTGTACTTGCTTTCATACCTTCCTCTCTTTCTTGTAAACCTTACTAAGTTAGTTTTGTCTCTTAATATTCTCCATTCACCTACTTGCCTGCTGAACATCCTCCTGTAATGTATTCTGCAATCAGCCTCACTCTTATCAGTCATCACTGCATCCAGATCATTCACAGTAATGGCGAACAACAATAGATTCAAGTAAGTTGTATGTAAACACTTTGCTTTTTACACAAATGACATGCGACAACATCTTGAAATGTTGTGCTCAGTACTGCTGTGTGTCCTAACGAGTTTTAGTGTTTAACATATTGTTCCTGAGAAATATGGTAGGGATCCTTAGATTTACATGAGACATTTAGTTAGCCTACTTGAGTTTATGCATACATGATACACTGAGAATAAAATTTTTAAATCTGTTACTATAATTATGCAACCAAGTCCTGCCTTGTGCCACATACATAACAGAAATATCGAGTTAGGATGAAGTTCTTATTTATAGGTATTTTTATTTTTATTTTCATGTTACATACATACCGTTGGATAGAGCCAAGTTAATTGTTCAAGGATATGGAACAAGTCACAAGTAAAGATAATTGTTTCTATTACTTCTCAAATATGACATAATTATTCCTTTGCGTCAATATTTCAAATTTCGGCCATTGCTGTGACTCAAGGTGATTAGAAAACCATCTATGTAATCACAATTTTCATACTTCTCAGAATTCATAATGACCAAAAATTCTAATTAAATATAGTTGGTTAAGTTAAGCTATCCTGGTACATGGGCATAGAAGGTTACTTTTTGTGTTGTATCGTATAGTTTCGTAAGAACACAGAAATATCCACAATTAAATGGCAATGTACAAATATGACAACCACTCTAGAGAACTCGCAGTCACTTGGCGTAGAACTCTTATATCACCATCAATGCTCAAAGTGGGCACTTCTTATGTGTTGTATTGTTTGTTCCTCCGCTCCTCAATCACAGTCAGCAGGCGAACTGAAATGGCACTACAAGGTGAACCCACATCTCCCTTGACCCGTCGTAATATGGTGCAGCTTTGACTATGTTTAGTGCAGTAGTTGAAATCCATCAACCTTCTTAATCAGATCTTGAACCAGTTCTAAATCAGCCCGGGTAATTTTTTGTAATTTCAGACAAGTTGTTGGTGGATCTTGTAGAGTATCGTACAAAAGAGTTTTTATAGGAAGTAATATTCTTGAGCAAGTTAACCTTAGATGCTTCGCTCCTCAGATCTTGCGAAGCATATTAGCCAAAACAAGTATCCGCTGAGAGAGTAGCTGTGACAGTACCAGTGACAACTCTAATGGCTCCATTAAGCTACATGTCAATCTTTGTTGTGTGGGCGCTATTTTACTTCATAGGAGCACATCATTCACCTCAAAAATACCCAAGAACGATTGCAGCAGAGCGTACAGTGCTAACTTCTGCACCCTAGCTGCTTCTGGCAATCTCGTTACTACTTTGGTATTTGAAAATTATATTCCCATCTAGATGACACTATTTTGACAACTTGTAACTTGTTTTTACAGCTCTAAATTATCATAATGTACACTAGTGAAAAACTATACTACATTGCGATTGTATAGGAAAAATTATGTACAATATAGAAGGAAACTAACATTTACCTCATAGGCCTAATTTTTTGACAGATTTATATTTCTGTTAACCCCAGATTAGGATAAATTTAGAATGACATTCAAATTTTAAATTATCATATTGTAGTCGAAAGTTTTATCCTGTAGATAAGTGTAATAAATGCAGCACCGTGGCCAGCCATGTTTGGTGGCGTGTGCTTGCTTGTGTAGGCGACTGGCCCCGCAATGAGCATAGCAGCGTGTCTCCGGAGCTGCGCACTGGGGCTGTCTGTGGCCGGCACCCTACTGGGGAGAAACTACCACGCCCTTGCACGAGCCGCAGTGAACGTGGCCCCTCCTCGGCTGCTGGGGGTGCCCGGACCCGCTCTAGTGACCCCTGTCTGTGGGTTCAAGGTGAAAGGACGACTGAAGCGCCGCTGCAAAGACTGCTACTTTGTGGTGCGAGAGCGCCGGCACTACGTGCTGTGCAAGACGCACCCTCGCCACAAGCAGATGTCGATGAAGGCCCCGGAGAAGTGCAACTGGATACTGACGCACGCGACACAGTCCAAGGTGCGGCCTTGGTAGCATTGACCTCTCGCTTGTGTAGTACAGTTTGTAATAACTGCGAGTGCTCACTGCCTCTCTACTCCATACCATTCACGTTGATGTGATGGAATATGTGACTATGTACACTAGACTTTCTAGATGAAATTAAAGAACAACCAACTTGATATATGCGAGCATTAACAAGTACAGATATTTTAGGAATAAATGAGCATTGGCCACACAAAGGACAAGAGTCGTCATAAAACTCTTCTTCATTGTAAATTGAAGAAATTTATTTTACATTAACGTTAATTTGCAACTGAAGTGGTGAACTTAATAAAATCCAGTTTGTAGTTTTTGAGTGTAACCTAAAGATACATACATTGAAATGACTCTCGGAGCCAGTAAAAATGTGACTTTGTGCAGTTTCTGATACACTAGATTAGTTTAGTGAATCATAATTTGGAATTTCTAGAGCACATTTTACTTCCAATGTTTGAGTGAGTATAATCTCTGGGTGGCTTTGCTTACGGACTCTTATGTAGAATTGCTTGGGCTTCCTTCTATGAGGCTATGGAAACTTGATTTTTGACACATCAATTTTTTTTGCTAGCTATACCAATTAGTAGATTTTTTTTTACCATTGAAAATGTAGTTCAAGTTACAAAATGTAGTTTTTTCGTCATAGCATGTCGGTAAATTTTGTTATTTTTAACAAAAAATACTGTATGTCATGTTTGTTGTCATATATTAAAAGCTTTCTGTGAATGTATTTTTGCCAGGGCTTAAAATAAGATGAATAGACTTATTTCATAGGTTTGTAGTATATGGATTTAAAGGCATGCCAAAATAAATTTAATTTCTAGTATTCATGAGCATCTCTCTTGCACAAAAACATGAATACCTTCTTGTTAACTTTGACTCGTAGCGAAGTTGTGTTTTGTGAACGTACTAGCGGCTAGCTTGGACTCGTATACCGGCTAGTGAGGAACAGGAATGGATCTATGTTGCATTAATAGTCTTGTAAGTCAATATGTAAATGAACAAATGTTATTTGGATGCAATTGATTTCGAATGACTCCAGAATTTTGAAAGACATAATGGTATGATGAATAAAATTTTTTTGAAGATTGCCTATGCTAAGTCATTTCATTGAAACCAGGACGTAATCCTTAACAGCCTAAATCAAGACTGCGACAACTCAAAGTTTGTAGAATTAAGATACTGTATCGGGGTAAGGCTACCGAAGGGAAGAACAGATTTGGCTGTTGTACCAGGTGGTATGACAAAGCCACTCGACGTGGTCATTAACCGCACTTCACAGTGCACATGCATCATCTGTACGAGTGGATCCGGTCCCTTCATGGGACAAAGAAATCCGACCGTTCAAAATGAGCTTCCCTGGCAGAAGTGTGTCCGTAGATCCTCACTGCCAGGCGATCCAGTTCCGACAACTTGGTGAAGAAAAGCTTCAAGGTCACACGTATCTCGTCAGAAATAGACAGCTCAGAAGTTGGCGCATTGTGGAATACGCGAGAAGACAAAGCTGAAGCAGAGGACTGATTCTGTAGCATCTCACTATCAGAAATAGTACTATTTAGTAATTTTGTAATTAGTATTTTGATTAATTATTATTTTCTTATTCTTCATGTGAGAAACAAGGACATTAATTTTCTCTAATTTTTACTTTTCTTAAATGATAATTGATGTACGTAATTGTAGGTACCCAGTAGGGTTAGTTAGGAAATTGCCCCTGGTAGAGTAGGTATAGGTGAGTTTAGTTTTTGTAACCAGGTAGGCTAGGCTCCCATCCTGTTTTACTTATGTGTTATTTTTGTGTGTTTGTTTTTTTATGTACATTAGTATTTTTCAGAATTTCAGATGTAGGTATAAGGTACATTTATTTACAGTTAATTTGTTTATATAAATCTCCAACCCAGACTGCAATTTTTGTAACGGTTGCGAAGGCTTTTGAACTAGCCGCGAGCAACGGGTGGAGATTAGATAAGTTTCAACCGCCGAAGTGATAGGCTGCCATTTTAAGTACAACTTCATTATCGTTTTTCCAGGGTCAAAATACATAGTAATCTGTGTTGTTAACTATGAATATTACACATGTAGGAAGCTGTGATAGTTTTATTTCATAGTAAACACATTCAGTTCAGTGGTTATCGCTTACCTTTAGTGTGCAAGACTGAAGATGTAGAGAGTCGCCGCCATTTTATAGCCTGCTTGTCTTGCAGTAGCAAGTTTACTACTCTCCCAAAATTTAGAGACAAAATATATATTTGGTTGTATTTTCTCTAATGTCCTTCACTCTCCTATAATTTTTGTGAAGTAATTTGTTTTAGCGAAACTATTACCATACTCATTGTTTTTTTTTTCTTAACTATACCAACCCAGTGTTTTTTTTTATAAAAATAAAAATATCCGATTTAGCATTTACGATCGGTGTTAGGTGAGGAAAGAAAAGAAAGAAACTATTATTAAATTAAAAGACGTAAATTATTTAAAAACAGAGTGAATATGGGGAACTTTTATTTGTGCAAGTAACCTAATTAACTGTTCATTTGAGTCCTTCCAAAATTAGAATTTTTGGCAGTTTCACTCAATTTAACAAATAACAAACTTTTAAGCTACATACGTACATTTTATTCCACCTGCAGCATCCAGAACAATGTTTGGCACATTAAAATTATTTGTTAGGATGTGGAGATAAACAGCAGCTAATTACATAAGTTTATACTTTTTATTTTTGGTACCCTGAGAGGAAACATTTTCAGATTTACAGCACAACAGTTCTCGCTCTGTCATTACTTTTCCAATGCTGCTTTACTAAAGAACTATATTATTACAGGATATTCATTATATCAACTGTAGGTTTTTTTTAATGGTATTCAACTGTCCAACTTTGTGTCACTTATAAGTATTGTTATTGTTTTATATCTCTCTTGCTCACACATACACTCCCTACAAAATATATATACATGTAACATTACAGGAAGATTACAATGTATGGTATATTTAAAAAAAAATTTTTACCAAAGATGTATTGGTACATTTAAAGTGTAAGATGAATGGTACATGTACGTAAAGTGTTTCTTTGCAAGCAAATTTAGTTAGTACTCTGTAGTGTCAGCTTTTAATTTACTGTAATGCATACAGGAAAAAAAAATTTTCACCTCAGTCATGGTGGGTCAGACAAAATTGTGCGAGTGTAGGTACTGTACGAGGTACGGTAAATTGTGTGTGTATGATGGAAACATACGGTCTAAAAAATAAATGTACCTTCTGAGGAAAGAAAGCAAAAGCCCCACAGTTTAAAGTATTGTAGCTGTGCAACCACTGTACCTATATGTCAAAAATTATTTACAGCAACTCTCACTTGGCAACATCGTAACCATGCCATACCACACACTCCGCCTACTAGCCTAGCGTTGGTACATCAGACACTAGTAACACTCGGTTGTTGGCAATCAGTAGTGCATAGAACCTGTTGTAAACAAAATTAACTTGCAGGTCTGCTTCTTTTGTGCATTTGCTTTACTTCCAATTAACTTCATGGTGTTTAATGGTTTCTTTTATAAACGGACCATAGTATTACCTCTATAGTAAAAATATTTGCTAAATAAACTACAGTAAATATTGACGTATTACATGTAAACGCCCTATGCCCTTCTTTTTTAACTCCACTCCACCTTAAAAAATATATGGGGTATTTACTCAAGTAAATACTGTAGAACATACTTGACCTGACAGTCAAGAAAACATCTTGTAAGCAGCAGTTGTCAGCCCGATGCTATGGTGCGGAGGAGGGGTTAGGGACGATCGGCAGCTGCCCGATGTTTGTTTACATTGTACATTGGCTGTATCAGTTATTTTTTACTACACGTAAGTAATTATTTGTATATAATGTAGACTTTTGCACACAGAAAATGAGTTAAATAAATTGCAATTTGACATATTTAACATTTTTTGGGATTTCTTTTATCTCACTTAGAGTCCTCAATCTAATTTTTGGGATCTTATTTTCGGAAAAAGGGTGCGGCCTGTATCTGCATACATTTGATATTTCTCATTTGAAGGGTTTACATGCGAGTACAAGCAGATTTTTCCATTCCAAGATCTTTTCTTAAGGTAAGTTAAGTAACTGGTATAGTTCGGTGAACAATAAATAAATGCCTTTTCCATTTCTGACTTTAAACATGCATGTTAGTAATTCAAGTACGTTATTAAACAATTCTAAACTATCATATAATACTATCAACTGAAAGGAGAGACAAAACAAAAAGACTGATCTTTTCTAACGAATCCGTCCTCTAGGCTTCGCAGCCCCTCTACCACGTCCTCTTCCTGCCGCCATGACGCCCCAACTAATCAAAACACTTAGCCGGCCATCTCCCGGCGACCGTTCCCTAGCTCTGATGGATCACAACTAACTTTCCTGGGCGGACACCCGGACTTACTCAGGCAAGCGGCGGAGGGATACATCAGAATCGAACTTGCCTAAAAAGCTGGTTAATTGACGTTTATAACCTAAAAATTTTATGTAACATAGATACTGATAAATTTACAAAATATTTTATTCCATAATACCAGCGAAATATTCATTAGTTTATAAATTAGTTGGGGATGTGCAGCGTCATCAATCTGTCGCGGATCACCACCTTCACGGAATTTTGCGCCCGACACTACCACCCACGTCGATCGAGAAACGCCCTGCAGAGCTCATCGTCATCGCATTCCAGCACGTCCCTGTACGTGCCTCCAAGCGAGTGAACTCTGACCTGCCTGCCAGATAAATCCATCCAAGCACAGGCTAGATCAGAGCTTATTTGAAAGTTTTTAACAGCTAGCACTTCTCGGTAGGTGCTTCCAAGCAAGAGATCTACGACTAGCCTGCCACATAAATCCCATTCCAGGAGAAGCAAGCTAAGAGGCTACTTGAAATTTAAAAAATCCAAACAAGGCAAAATATAAGAAAAGTTTACTTAGAAAAGTTGCTTGAAATTAAATTAGCTTTAAATTGAGTCCAAACACGACATGAATCCGATAAAATTGACACGTAAATTAAATACTTTTCTCTTGCTTTAAAGTTAAATTTTGAATAGACTTTTAATGTTAATTTCTCTACTCGCATCCCCAATTAATATGTTGGATCCCGCCGTATACATCTTTATACCTGGTTAAGTTGGCCTACTTAATTTGTTATAAACAACAGGGAAAAAAACATTAATTAAGACAAAAAAAATATTGAAATAAAATGCATTTATGATTAAAGGCAAGTAAGTGCTACGTGCCAGTGCACGTCACAAGAGGGAACACACTGCTCAACATTATTGCAGTGAATTTTTCAACAAAAATTTTGGTGCAACTTATACTTGCACACTGCATACACACAAAAAAAGTTTCAGTTAATTGTTAAAAGACGATACTTAAGATTAGAAACTGTACAAGCTGACTTAACAAGAGTAATGTATCAGTGTCTTAAAGCAATTTTTGGGTTTTGAGGGGTTAAAACTGCTTAGAAAAGAGTTTGCAAGGTCACTATCAGGCACAGTGAGGCCTCGTTCAGAGTTGGTTCTGTCGTATTTAAGTTTATCTTTTCTTTAAATTATGACAGTAAATTTTAATGGTGCTGCTTATTCAGGAGTGGCATATTTCCAGAGCAACATGCATCGTACATGCTAGTATAATATGCTATAAGTAACATCTCTGAAAACTAACTAACACAATGCATTTTCTTTACACGTCGTGTAGCAAACAATGCAGTATAAATTGAAGAACTGGGGATGATGTCTGCTGTATATGGACATAACATACATGAAACATTACTTTAACAAATAAGAAACTGCATACCTATACAAAATAAGTAATTTTAACTATAAAACTAAAGTAATATGTATTGTACTCATTCCTGATCTCAAAAATTGTGGAATGTTGTGATGAAGAGTAGCAAAAAAGTTACAGTTAAGCGAGGTGATAAGAAACACTGGGGTGAATAGAAACACAATTTTAAAGCTAAATTTTTGTCATAAATTCTGTTTTAAAAATTAAGTATCTAGATAGACAAGTTAGAACAGTTTACAAACAGTAGTTTTATTGTAATTATATTATTTTAAAGCAAAATGTGTGTGCTAAGAATTGATTCCTAATTTTGTTTCTATTCACCGAAATGTTTCTAATCACCCCGTTTTATGGTACCAAATCAGCTCATTAAAATTTATGGCCTCGTAAAAAAATTGCCACTGAAAACAGGTGTTTCCATTGTTAACGCATGTTAAGGATTATTCATATGTAGGTAAGGTAATTATAAATTGTAAATGAATTCACAGTTTAAAATATATATTATATTTTACCAACTACAATAAAACAACATTATGGTCCAGATAGACACGGATGATAGTGGAACTGGTTGACTGAACAGATATTTACGAGAAATAAAGTACTGGCATAGTTCATAGGCCACTAGTTATAACTATCTGCTGCATGGCTAAAACATCCACAAACTACTTTTAAAAAAATCCACTACGGTACGTATTTTTGCATAAAACTCACCTAGTAAATAGAGTTCAGGTATCCAAAATTGAATGCTAATTGTAAAATTGTTTATCACAACTGCCCAATGGCCACTACTGTCTTTATATACTTAATACCGTAGATACAAAATAGGGTTGCAAGTAAAAGTTCTCAACCATGGTTCGGTTCTTTCAACTGAGAAATATGTACAGCTCACATTTGAAATGTTCAGGAATATTGAATGTGCTGCAGTTTGTTACCTTACACAAGGTAGCTAAATAACGTCAACAACTGTCAGCCCATTGCACACATCCCACCTTTTCTCTCCCTCTCCAACCAATGAGTCGCTGGCCCTGCAACCATTATCTCCATTACGTCTGGGCAGTCTCGAATTTCTGCCAGCTATCCCCACCAACATGTGTAATCCAACAATGTGGACGCAGTCCTGTCCGAACTGCCAACTCTGTCCCTACAGCTGCGAGGAAGAAGTCAAGAAGACATGGCCTGTGTGTGTCAGTCGTCGTCGGCACTTTGGTACAAGGCCTGGTTCCGCCTCTTGAACTTCTTGTTCTTTGGCTGTGGGTCGGCCGGCTTGCTGTCTGGCGTGTCCGACGCATCTTCCCCACCTGCACCAACACGACATGCCTCAATTACCTCCACGGTACCTGCCAAGGGCATGCTTCATTGTCTGTACTAATACTAACGAGATGTAACATCTCTCTGTGTGGTTCAACTACTATGACAGTTTGTAAGGCTTAGGGTCACGGGAAAACTTTAGTTGGAAAAGTAGACGACAAAGACCTAACTAAAGATTTACACACAGCGCAACCCCAAATTTATAAACACTGGATTGTATGAGGCTATTCTCAAGAACCGACAAAAATATGAATTTGTTGAAAATGCTCATAATGGCAATAAAGGTTATTTAAAATAATAATCCAGAGCAATAAATGTATATGTACTCTGTAGGTTAAGAACTCATAATTGAAACGTCTTGAGATGAAACATAAAAAAAAGGAACTGCAAAAGCCAGTTCAAAACTGCAGTAATGCTGGTCTGAAATGAGGGGAATGAGCAATGCCTAGAAAAATAAGGTGCATCTAGTATATAACCCCCCCCCCCCCACACATCCTAATCCAGAGTGCTCCTCTTATTTCTTCCAACGCCAATAGTAGTGCATGCTTAACAACAAGTCTGATCCTTAACAGTGGAGTTAAACAACCCTACCCTTATCTACACCTTTTAGCCTTTCAGTTAACAATCTCACAATAGCTTCTCTTCGCTAGCCTACAGTTGTGGGTATGTGGTACTCAAGTAGGTAAATACCATATAGCGTGCATAGGCCATAACTAAAAAAGAATAGTAACGAACAACCCATTATCCATGCAGATAAAAAAATCTTTGAACACAATTACAATAATAGCAAACAATGATTTGGCAGGAAGAGGCCACTAGGCTTTTTAATTACATAATCATAATACAATACGGTGCACAAGTACTTACAGAGTAGTACTCGTTGATAGAACACACACAAGAGGACGAACATATTTTCCGCGGAAGTTCGGAGGCTTGCGACGTTTCGCCGGCCGGGTCGGCTTCTTCAGGCGGCGAATAGAGGCACACTGATGTCTCTTGTTCAGCTGAGGTTGGTAATCAGTGCACCTAGCGGCCTGAGGACACACTAGATGTGGTGGGAAGTTTTAAAGTGGGAAGAGAGGTTATCTGATATTGAGGCCAGGTGGCTGTCTGGATTTGGTGATGTATTGGTGAGCCAGTTCCCAGCAACTCAACTCACACTGCTGTTCTGCTGAGGTAGAGTCCTCACCACTCTGGTGGTGTAGCAAGAGTCAAAACTGGACTGATATAATGCAGCATGTGCTGCAACTGGCTTTTCATGTGGGTCAACAAACACCCCAGCTAAGGCTTTTTTCATATCAGCTCTGTGGTCATTCATCCTTTGTCTAACGGTGTTGGTGGTCAGGCCAATATACTCTGCATTGCATTGAGTGCACTGTAGCTGATAGATGAGGTTTTCCGTAGCACGGTTATAGCTGTTGACCCACACCTAGTGCCGCTAGGTGTACGCTGAACAACAGACATCAGTGTGCCTTCACTTGCTGCCTGAAGAAGCCAGCCCAACCGGTGAAACGTCGTAAGCCTCCGCGCTTTCGCGGAAAATGTGTTCGTCCTCTTGTGTGTGTTTTATCAACGAGTACTACTCTGTAAGTACTCGTGCACTGTATTGTATTATTAATATTATGTAATTAATAACAGCAAACATGCTCACTCACCTAATGTCTACAGACCCCCCCCCCCAACCTTGTCATTGGGTGTGTGTGAGCCGGAGACAGCCATACACGAGATCTTTCCCTGAGATAAGTCTGACTGCTGGTTTGATTCACAAAAAATACTTCCAAGTTCAAACACATGTTAGTAATACAGTAAACGTATGATACTGTACAACAGCAAGACTCAAAAATATTGAAACCTGTGCGCACAGTAGTCATGTCATTGTGACTTCTTGCTAACACATTGATGCGGTACACTCCTTCTCTCCCCTCTTTTGCTTGTCCTACAGTAGTCATCCAGTGACTGGTCTAGTGTGGAGTCACTCACACAGTCTACCAATGCACAGACATGTGTCGTATTTATTCCGGAAACGGAACTGCGAGTTGCAAGTTAGCTACCTTATTTTGCAAAACAGGCTGGCTCTTGTTTTAAAATAGTAAACAAAACTGGGAAGGTCATGAAAAAAAAAATATGACCAGCTTATTAGCCGAGTACAAATGACAGCAAGTAAAATCACTGCTGTTAAAAAGTTACACAAGTGATGCAATTCGAAATACAATCGTGAGGATGTATGTTTCAGAGAATGTACAAACCATTTACCTATATAGGGTAGGCATTTTAGTATTTAATAGGTCACAGGCATCTCAAGCAGGCAGAAACTGTCTTAAAATTCACTATATATATTTTTTTCTTTTTCAAGATTGTTAAAAAAAATTGAGGTGCATGCAATACACAGGTGTTCACCATATTATCACTAAAAGAACTCATGAAAATAACATTTTCGGTCTATTTACAGCTGTTAAATCTGTCACACTGATTATATTAGTTGTCATATTTTGTGTTTAGTAAATTGTTGGTTAATGTTTGTTTTATGAAATGTGTCTATCCCTAGGTATTTGTGTAGTCAACTCTTGGAATATTCAGGACTTATACACATAGGCGCAACTAGAACGAACATTTAGGGAGGGCACAATTTTGTGAATACTGTTATACTCAAGCTACCCCTACCTGTAATCAGTAACGTAGTGATAATTTATGAATTTCAGACGGGGAAGGATGGCTATCCTGCGAATATTATAAAGGATCACCCAGCACATCTTCAAGTGGGGGGGTCCGGGGGTCCTCCCCCGGGAAAATGTTGGATTTCAAGGTGCAAAATAGTGCTATTTTAGCAGTTTTCATTGCTAAACATCACTGGTTATTAAATATTAAATTAATTGTAATTTTTAAGACCTTGTTTGGTTATTTATTTGGGGAGGGGGGCGTGCCCTAGTTGCGCCTATGCTTATACACACAAGGTTTCAATTACGTTGAACCACACTTCTGTGATATTCACAGTTTATTCTGTATTATTTGTGATGAAACATTTTACAATAAATGAAATTTTTAGAAAAGTATGCATCATAATGTTCTGTAATGCAATAGTGTTAAAAAAAAATAGCTTGTGTTATACTGTCACGAATTCGAACATGGTAGCGTAAGCTCAATTGACACAAGTCTGCCTCTGCAGCGTAGTCGGTTAGGTGCTGGTCTACGAGAAGTCCTGAGTTTGAATCTCAGCTCGGGCATGGATGTTGTGTTATATGTTCACCTCACTTCACATTCATTGGCTCTTAAGACTTTGTTGTTAAACACAGAACCACAGAACCCTCTCACCACACTTCATTTGACACAAATGTTTCATGTCTCTACACAGCAATAATAAAAATGCAACACATAATGACAGAACAAAAGTTTGCTATGTACTTACGGGTACATTCTTTAATTTGACAGTGCATGTGTATGTCTCCATGCCTAATGAAAGCAAAGGCTGTACAATAGTGTCAGCTCATGTGACAGCCCGCCCTCATCCCCTCCCCACACCAGGAATTGGACCAAAAGCCAAAAGTGACATAATGGAACATTATAACATACTCCACAAAGGCTCACAACTTTTTTATCGCAACGTCCATCGCGTAAGAGTATGACTTACGAGACCTATGTAATAGTAGGTATTGAATAATAACTCACAATTTTAACCATAGGTACATAAATTAGTCTGTTTATACCGGCACTATCAACAGGGATGTGCCGTGTTTAGGCTTCATTCACAGCAAAGGGATGGTCCAAATACTTTTCTAAAGTATCAAAATTTTCAGATGTCCAGATATTAAATATGTAAATGTTTCTGTTTAGATAATTAATTTAAAAAGTTGTTTTTAATGGGCTAAATTTGATTAAAGATATACTTAAAGCAAAAAAAAAAGTTCAAAGTTTGCAAAGAGAAGGTTAGGAATGGGTCAAAATCAGCCAAAAGTTGTCGAAATTATTTATTAAATACCCACCCACCTCCTTTTTAAATTTCGAACCTATTTTTAGAAACAGAGATCATAATACAGAAACTTTACTGTACATATAGTATTAATGTCTTTCAGATTGAGATAAATGTGTTCAACTACCTGACTTTATAGAAAGCCAGAGAACTGCATCTATTGTACATACCTGTATAAATTATATCAATATTTCCTACTACCAAATATTGTAGATGAACTTGTAGAAATTGTATTTTGTTGGGGTACTCTCAAATTATGAAAGTTTTAACACCTGGGTGTTACTACCCTCTCATAATCTCTATTCACAAATCACTGTAACATTTACATCGTTACCTAAACAGCAATTTAAACATGCAAGATAAGAACATTCTGAATACTGTACTTGTACATTTCATCATGTAATGCTTTCATATAAGCATTCATACTCAGTCATATTTACAAAATGTATGTAAGCCCACACATAGACATAACAATAATGAATACTGTAATAATGAGACAGTACTTTTATGCCCGGGAAGGTATGATGAGAGCTCACTGTTGAGTAAATAAAGTACTGTATGTACTCATTGAAAAGTTCAGAACATGAGCTAACCATTCCTAACTGCTATGGGTAATAGTTACGCATGCAGATATTCCAACCTAATTGCTGTGCCCAAGCTTCCACAGCCGACTCTCAAAGAAGGGTTTTACCTGTGCTGCCCTGGGACACAGCAGATGATAGGTCGTCGTTGCAACTGCTGGTGATCTCCACGTCGCTAAAGTCTGGCTCACTATGTTGGGGCGATGGCAGCACGATGGCCGAGCGCCTTAGCGACACACATGGCGAACACGTCGACAAGTCCAGCTCGCAGTTGCTGTCCAGTTCCACCGCGGAATCATCCGTCATGAGGAAGGAGATTGAAGTGTTGGCCGGGGTGGTTAGGCTGGTGTCGCACAGCGACGAGTTGGCCGCCCCATCTTCCAGCTGCAGCAGTAGGGACATGGGGTCGTCCACACCCAGCCGCTCGCATAGCGCCATCGTCTGAGGGTTGATCTGGGCGGTGGGGCGCGCTCGCGACTGCCCGTCCTCCGCTGGGTCATACGGCGTCACTGTCTGTGTGAAGTTCTGTGGGACGGTCAGGTCGTTGCCGAGCTTGCGCAGCACGAGATCCAGCTCCTGCTGCGTGGGGGTGAAGTTGCACCTGCCGAGAAACCACAGCAATATTATCTCCTCTCTACAACTCATCCTTGGTAGATACTAATAATATTCTTATAATACCTCTAATCATAACCAAATAACCTAATTGCTAAGCCACAGCAACTGAAACCTCAAAATAGTTTCTCTAAGAGAGAATATCTTTACTGTAACACTTTTTTCATTCAAATAATTATTACTTGTTCGCTGTAACATATTGCATCCCGATATTACGGAACATCTAGGGTGTGGCAGAGTTTGCTCCCGCATGATTGGGAAAATACACAGGACAAGCCATTAACTTTTCCACAGAAGATTGACAACAAGAAGCCCATCTGATAGCATTCTTGAAAGAGGCAGTGCAGAAACAAATGCAACTCGAGTTATTCTCCAATTGTTTATAATTATAGCTGAAGCCCTACAGACGTGGAAGCTACGTTTGTCAGTGCTGGAGCTATGTTATCTCTGTGTGCTGTCGCAGGAATTTTGAGCTGAAGATTGTGTGTGAAGCTCAGGATATTCGTGAATGTATCTGAATTGTCCAATTTCCTGGGCAAACACACCAATCTACAACAAGCCATCTCTCGTCAGCTGAAGCAACTGGCCTCATCATCAAAACATAGTGCTTGTGCATCTTCATGACAATTTCAGTCAACCTACTTCTGTACATGTCTACTTCCAAGTGCCTGCTAGCATATTAATGCTACTGTGCTACGTATTGCTCATAACGTGAACATAACATCAGCTTTATCAAGTAATAACTGTAACTCTGGCAAAGGGTTTTCTTAACAGTAATACTGTAATTCAGACATAACAAAGCAGTAGCATTAAGCCTTATGGAAAAACACCTAGATCACAAAAAAAACTGTTACACCAATATTGTGACATTGTCCTACTTAATTCAAAAATACATATTTTGTACCTAATATATTTATAAATTGTATGTGACTTTCAGACAGAATATATCAATCTATCCGATTTATTTACAGAATGCAATAGAACCCTGTTAGATAATGTTTCTGAAGGGATCCAACAAATTTCTACTTTATCACTGGAAAAACATTATAACAGGATATGTTTCTATTATAAAACAATTTTAAGGACAAAATGTAAGTGACAGTATAACCAGAAAAACATTATAGCCAGGAACACAAAAACTGGATTCTACTGTATCAACTCCTTTGCTACGACACACTATCATAGTCGAATACTGTATACAAAATATTGCTAAAGTACGACATGCTACATAAGTCGAACATTGAATTAAATGACTCTGTAAACACTGCGTACATAGCTTTTTCACTTGAAATTAACCAAAAATTAATTACAGTACAATGGAACCCTCTCAAGAAGTTTCCTGCTTAATAAGTTGAACAAACTTACACCTTGCCTATACGAACACATATACTGTACATAATTTAACCCTTTTTGGAAGTTTTCCTGGTTAATAAGCATTATTATTTTCTGTTCCACCACAAACGTCTTAACAAGGTTTTACTGTTTTTACAAAACACCAATTTTTTTATTTTTTTATTTTACAATATGTTAGTATAGTTAAAAAAATTTATCCACAGCAAAACAGTTAACAATGTCAATGCAAAGTTTACATTTATTGCAGTAATAATTCTTATGATTGTGTATACACACCACAATTTATAAAGTGTCATGGCAAAAAATTCATAATTTGGGGGGAAAAAAAGTTAATTTTTTTTTGTTGTGGAAGAAAAAAATCCTGGTAGATTAAAACACATGTACAGTGGAGTCCTGTCAATACAATGTTCTCATTAATACGTACATACATAGTAGTTTTCTTTCCCCTCGGAATGAGATGAGTAATCTAAACACTAACTTTAACACTTTATAATAATATAATTTACTGGTGAAAATATGTCACGTTTATGGTAAAAGAGTATTTTGGTGATAAATAGCCTGAAGAAATATTTACATACTATTTCCAGTTTTTTAAACCCGGTTGATACAAATTTCAATATTACAAACTGCAAAACTTATAGGTCCTTTCAGGTCTGTATTAATGAGGTTCCGCTGTAATGAGAAAAAAATCTTGGAAGAGTACCGGTATGTTGAAAATGTGTTGGGGGGGGGGGGGGGTGAGGG
>PNEQ01001633.1:17633-29912 GCA_003012365.1 Medauroidea extradentata | reverse complement strand
TGTGATATTAAAACAATACCTACAGTACCTATTTCATCTAGGCAAAGCTGCTGTGGAATATTAGGGCCTGCTGAAATCGTGGACAATAGTCAGAATATTTAAAATGTTGGAACTTTCAGTGGTTGTGAGTGGTCAATGTTATTTGTCAGGTTTTGTAGGGCTAAGTAGTTATTTATTTCATTTCTTTCATCTTGCAGACAATTTGGGTGTATCTTTATTTTTCACGTAGTTTATTAAAATTAATAATGCCCTACTTTATACCTACCGAGTCGAAATTCGGAATTACGAGTGCACTTTTTTTAATGCTTGTCTTCTAAGAAAGTCGAATGGGTTGAAGTTAGCTACTGTAACTTTATTGCAGTGTTCACAGACACTATCCAGAAAGGGAATTGTCAAAAAGTGAATGCTTTAGTTATAGGCCCAAACATTTTAGCAGCCGTCTGGGGCTGTGGTCTAGTCCTCGGCTCAAATTATGGATAGCGACCACGAGTGACTAGACTCTTTACAGGGATATTCGGAGTAAAACGCAATAATATCCTTCATATATTTCTATTAGCGATACCTAAACTCGCTATTGCAAGTACCGTACATGCATTTTTGTACTATTTATACAATGTTAACCACTCCAAGTAACACTATTCATATGGCATTTTGACGAACGTTTGTACAGAAACAGCTGATGCTCGGAGCGATGCTCATCTTGTGACGTCACCGGCCAAGCCGTCTATTTGGTGACTACCTCTCCCCCCTCTTAAGAACTTGTCGGGGCCTGGGCTTGTTCGGCTGGCTCTGCCCTCCCGTCCTGGTGGTAGGTCGCTCTGCCTCGCTAGTCATCTGTGCTGAAGATGCCAAGGGTGAGTCTAACTGTATGCAAACATACAAGTTAGGCTGGTTCACTCCTACCGGTTCCTCTAGGTTCCCCTGGCTCTCAGGTGATGCGCCCTCTGAGATTCGTGAGTTTTGACTGGTTGATTCTCCTTCCGTCGAGTCATCTGTGGGTGTCAGTGCCGGTGTACCCTCTTGTAGTGTGTCCACACCTTTCTGCTTCGTCGCATTTCCACGAGGTGAAGTTCGTCCCTGTGAATTTTTCACGCATGGTGGCCCACTCGAATGATATAACAGGTGTTGCCTGCAGCTCAAAGAATAACATGGGGTCCAGTCCATTTTAGGACCAGTCCTGCATAGAACGCTTTCCTGCCTGTCCACTGCGGGTGTGTATGGGCGTACTACCTTTGTCCAGGCTAGAGTTGTGGGTGTTGTTTTGTGGAGTTAGGGCGCAACTGGGGCACAAATATCTGCTGATGTTGCCTCACCAGGTTTCTCTGTTGTCTGCTCCTACGACATAGCTCTCCACTGCTTTTATCTGCTGTAATTTCCCCAGGGAGAAAACAGGTTATTTCTACAGGCAGCAGAAGATTGCAACCCTGTAACAATTCGGCAGATCAGTCCCCTATAGTGACATTTACCCTAGAGCGTAGAGTGTATAGGAAGCGGGTAGATGTTCTGCCCAACGTGTATGGTCCCCCATCACTCAGGACCAGAGTTGCACCTCTATTTCCTGGATGCTGCACTCAGTTGGGTTTGTCCGCAGGTGGTAAACAGTGGTTGTCTGGTATTGTACGTTCCATTTGGTGGAGTATTCCCGCCCCTTGCGACCTGCGAACTGCGTACCGCTGTCTGTTAGTAGGGCATGGGGATATCCCCACCAACAGATTAACTAATTTTCTAAGGTATGGGTGGTAACAGGCGTCTGTGTACTGGATACGGCGAAGATCTGTATCCATCTGGTGCACAGATCGGTTATAACCAGGATGAACCTCTTACTGCCTTTCCTACACACGTATGGCCCATTAAATCGAGAGCTACAGTGTCCATGGGTATTCATGGCATTCTAGGCTGTTGTTGTTTTCTATCAGTGTGCCGACTTTTGATACAATTACAGTGTTGGCAATAGCGCACAAGTCCCTGGTCTGTCGTACAGCGTCTGGCCAGTGAAAATGGTGATTCAGGTTCGTCAGTGTCTGGGTGCCGCCCAGATGTCCTGCCCTGGAATTCTTGTGGGCCAAATGCAGGACTGTGGTCTGCTCTGCCTCTGATAAGAAGAGTTTCCAGTTTGGTTTGGAAATTGGGCATTCAGTCTGCAGAATACCGTCTACGACATGCCAATGCGAGACTTCCTCTTGGTTGCACTACTTCACCTTCTCTCGCAGTACAGGGCATTGTTGCTACACGCCTGTTACTCGGTTCTTCAATTTTTCAGTGTCAGTTCACCTTGCACCGTCATGTTGTAACACCTGGGTGTCTCGCCTGTGGTTTCATTTCGCACAGTGGGTGGCATGACTTCATCCCATTCCTCTTCATCCACAGCGATGGTGTATTGGTGGATTCAGAACAATGTGTCCGCAAGCTCGTATTCTGCTCCAGGCATGCACTGGACTTCAAAATCGAAGGATTGTAGGAACAGTACCCAACGAGGCAGTTTACTTCGCTCCTCTCTCACTGAATGCAACCATACTTAGCCGTGAATGTCTGTCCTTATAGTGAATCTCTGGTACACTAGGAACTGGCGATATTTCTTGACAGCCCAAACGATCTCGAGGCACTCTCGTTCGTTTACATCGTATCGACGGTCTACTGCGTCGAACTTAGCACTACTGGAGTCGATGATGCGTTTCCCGTCATCGTCGCCATACTGGTATAATACCGATCACAGCCCTAGTTCGCTTGTGTCCGTCTGAAGGTAAAGTGTATGTTCGGGTCGTGTCTGGCTAGTTTCGGACATTCTGCGAATCACAATTTTACTTCTTCAAATCGTTGTAGATGTTCAGGTCACCATCGGAAAGGTTTTAGAGGGTGATAGGAGGTATGTGAGTGATGCTGTAATTATGGCGAAATCTTTGATGAAGTCTCCGAACCAATTTATTGAACCAAAAAATTTACGAATTTGTTTCCGTGTGTGCGAGACCTGTTGATTTTGAATGAGCTCAATTAGTTTGGATGTTGGATTGCTACCCTCTTCATGTACTAGGTGTCCTAAAAATTTAATGCATGCCTTTCCTATGTGACACTTCCAGTTCACACATGTCAATCCATTTGTGGCTAGTCTCTCGAGCACCAGTGACAAATGGCATACATGGTCCTCCCATGTTTCCGAACCAAATTACCACATCGTCGAGGCAAGCAATGGCGAACTCATCAATGTAACCATCCAAGACTTTCACCATAAGCGCTTGAAAAGTTATTGATGCACATTTCAGCCCGAATGGCATTGCACAAAATTAGAACCTTTGCCCGTCCAGGGCAGTAAACACTGTTACAAGTCGGTCCTCAGGGCCTGCCGACACTTGCCAGTATCCGCTGCGTAGGTCAAGTGAAGATAGTATTTTGGCTCGCCCAAGGTCTCCTAATGCTCCCTTTACTGTATGTATGGTGTTGGTGCGCACAGTATGTTAGGTGGTAAATTGGAAGGCAATCCACACAAAAACGCCATGTCACGTCTTTCTTTGGCGCGAGAGTTATGGCCGAATTGTAGTGGCTATGTGTCGGCTCCCCTAGCATTTCTTGGATCTGATACTTGATGATACGACATTGATGCGGTTGATAGCCATGGAGTGGTGTATATATAGGTTCAGACTGTGTCAACAGAATGTGGTGCTGTGTCACATATGTTCTCTTAAGGGGGTCAGTGGCTGAGAAAACGTCCCGACGTTCATCTAGTATCCATTGAACTGCATCACGGAACTGTGCCGGTACTGCGTGGTCCAATTCGTCCAGTAACACTGCAATGGTTTGGGGTCCAGGTTGTACACAGTTCGCCATTTATGCCTCCCGAAGATTATTCTATGAACTGATGATTCAACTACAGTGTTTTGTCCTGTTAGCCAAGACACATCCAGTATAGCATCCTCTCTGAGTTCGGGCGTGATGAAAGCATTCGTGATAGTTGTAACGTTCCGGATTCTTACTGAAGTTTCTGCTTCGCCCAGTGTCTCTCTGGTTTGTAAGTTTGTGGCTAATTGAACTGTCCGAACAGATGTTCTCAAATTTTTAGCATCAACGAAATTTGGTCTAACGAATTTGTGAGAGGCTGCAGTGTCAATTAAGGCTCTGCATTTGTGGCCATAGGAAATAACTGGAATGCAAAGCATGCCTTGATTCAAATTTTGAATGTGGTTGAGCAGAATATGTTGTGTGGTTTGATTACATCTGGTTTGCTGGAATTCTGATTTACATTCGGTTTTGCATTAAGATTTGAATTCGTTTTTGCATTCAGTGTGAAACTGTTTACACACACATCGGTACCATGCACATTGTTACACTTCACATTGTATTGTCAAGCATGGGTGGCACTCTGTGAGTTATCTGGGTCAGATTTTCTTAGTTCTGGAGTATGTGTCTGTCCAGTAAAATTTTGGTTTCCTGGAGTAAGGTCAGCATCCGGCCCCCTTGCCACAACTTTCCCATTTCCCGTCGTTGATAGCATAGGTCTGCCAGCTGCCTTGTTCGGGCACTACTTGTGCCAATGGTATACTTCGCCCTCATAGTAATGGCATGGGTATGTGGGTGGTTTAGAATAGTCTGGTGTTATGTCATTGTTACGTTCCTGCACTTTCTCTCTACTTCGTTCTGCATTTGTCTGCTGTCCCCTTCGTTCGTTTTCTCGCTAACCATGGGGAGATTTCTGGGTCTGATCAGTGTATGCAGGCACAAGCTCGCGGTCACATCACAGTGTTTCTGCCCCACTTGACTGCTCCAATCCTACTACTGATCGTAAGAAATCATCTTAACTAACGTGTATCAGTGAACCTACAGCACTACGAAATTACAAACGGACAATAGAGGCCACAACCTCTAACATTTCCCTCACAGCCACCTGTGGGTAGTACTTCTTCAACATGTTAAGTTTATTAGTAACAGAAGTACAAAGGGACTCGTCATGTTGCTGCTCTGCCAGCAGACATCTACTACTACGTGGTTGCAATAACGCAAATGTGCCGGCAAAACTGCATTCAAATGCAGTCTTAAATCCACTCCAGGTCTGACCATAATGAGTTATACCTCGTCACTGTGCTTTGCCTCACTTTGAAGAGGTTCGCCAACGCAGCTCGGCCTTCCTGTCTCCTCCACTCAGTAGCACTACTCAGGTGCTGCGTGCAGTCCTGAAGGAAGGCTGCTGGGTCCTCAGCTGGTAGTGTCATGATGGTTGGCAGCGATTGGAACTTACTGGCTGTTGCATGCGCTTCCGCGCACGTAGGAAGCTTAGTCGTGTTGACTGTAATCAGCTAATGTTGTTGTTCCTCCCTGGGTCGCAACCTTTACCTGGTCGGCACGCACAGGTATGTTTCCACGCATCTCATCCATTCACCTCATACTCTTGTTTTCTCTGTAACAATGTTCTGTACTCACGTCGCGATCTCGTAGCTGGTGGGTGTGAGAACGAGTCCAGGTTCGAGCAATCTGAAAAATGTTCTGTTGCCCATACTGACGTTCGTGTGGTAGACATGGCAGACGCGGCTGGTCTCTCACATTATGCTTTGCGAATTCTTGCAGGTGACAGAGGTCACACGAGAAAAATCCGTTAGTCCGAACAGTTTGTTGTTCCCTCGCGGTCACACACGATTCTTGAAATAGCTGCCGAAATTTATGACATGCCAAAGACACACTACCAGATCCGTCACACCACTCAGTGTAAGTGCACTTATTCGGTCTCTGTTATCGCGCACTCGTGACGCAACCCGCGCGTCATCACACATGAAATTGGGTCCTCTGTTGTTACTGATCGCACACAATTTTTACATAACACTTCTGTGGTACTGTTTGTCGTCTGCCAGTTCACTCTTGCAGAGTCCTTTCACGGACACTTCACTGTCCCGAACATCGCGACACGCGTCCCCTCGCCCGTAAGGGGGTTTCACCGACACGTACGAATCGCTATGTCGAGGACGTAGAGGTGACTGCAGGTTTCCTACACGTGCTCCGGCGTCTTCTCGGGCACGGAAATCAAGGATTGTTCTAAATAAAAGGTGCCAGTTTTATTTGGCAAAAAGGCTAAACAGGTTTGAGGATAAGGAATTTCAGAATAATTCAGAATTTTGCGAAGTGGCAAATGGCAATAACACAGATAGATGAAATTTATGAATTTCAGAAAAAGCAACAATTAAACTTCTGTAAAAGACATAGGAATACATTACATAATATTTAAAATGTAAACACACAAGCAAAATCACTAGGAAATTACAAAACAAAGAAAATACATAAAAGTACAAATAAAAATTTTTCTTGGCAGGCTTTCCACAGTGTCCTATTGCCCTAGTAATTTACATTTTACATTCATGGAAAAGATATCTGTAATGCACCTAACGTAAAATGTTTAGTGTATATCACTGCATCTGTCTCGGTCATTAGTTTTGCTCAAATCACCTGGGATTCAAACCCGACACCATCTTTATACGTCGTAGCGCCCAACACTACAAACTTCTCACACAGTCCCTAGCAGCTCTAGTTAATTTTGCAATCACTACCAATTTGTTAGCAGACCCCGCTTAGAAAAGGGTAGTCAAAATGCTTGATTGAGGCTGATAGTCCATCATCACAGCATACGTGGACAGAGAAGTTTACCTGCCTTTAAGGTGGTTTCTGCAAGCGGGGAGGGTGGTCACGTGCCCAGCCACAATAGCCCAGACTTTAGAGGTGGTATAACAGGCATCCGCGGTACATGTCATGTTACTTTATTCTGTTCTGTTTATTTCATTTGTTACTGTAAACGTTCATGAATAGTTACAATATGTGTGTCAATTTCTTTACGTATCTTCCATAGCACATTATTGGTACCTACGACATTGCCATCTAGATGAAGAATAGGGTTTTATGCCCGAATTTATGAATTGTGTATCATGCTGGAAGAAGTCGCTGTTCAAGAGATTTCTCGGAGTTCTTCATGCCTGTCTCATTCACTCTGTGTTCTACTCGCCTAGGTACCACCAATTTGTGCATTACATGCTACACTCAATACCTGCCGGCTACTATACGTGGCGAGCATTCCTGACACCTCCAACTACAAGATACAATCACATGAATACTGCGTGTTTTCATTGACTGACCTTACTTTCGATCATGTGCATGTGCTTCGCACAAATGGACAGTACACATATTTTAAGTGATGTAAATCAACTTCACAACCACGTATGATTATGTTAATGATTTCACACATTTTTGTATAACGCACACACACTACCATCGTTTTCAATATCATCAGTAGTAAAAAGAGGTTTAAATATGTAAAATCCATATCAATTCAATATGAAATATATACAAACCCATGTAACGTACAGATTTTTTTTAATACAACTGAATACTTAATGCAGAATTTATTCTTAAAGCATATTGAAAAAACAGCTAGAATACTCTATGACGAACCACTTGTCCAACACAGAATATTCCATGCATTGGTTGTACATCACACAAATACACAACGGATTTTGTTTTTTTTTGTGAAATGGTAAATACTGTAATATGTTTACATTTCAATATCATAATTCACTATTTTCATCAATGAATCACAACTAATGTAATTTAAGTAAAGTCTATTTAACTCCCATGTTTGTAATAAATAGGAAAAAAAATCTTTTATAGTTTACAGCAAGTTGTAAACTAGTTTTATTCTCGTGTTTTTTTGTAGCTATGGTAATGACTATAGAACACACGTGACACACAAAATAGTGTTTCTACATTGTAACTACCATGTTTCTTCAATTCAGAGAAAAATAATTTCAAGAATTTTTTCTAGAGTACACATTTCCACACACTATTGGATTGAAGTACGTATTAAGTGACTTGGCTAGTGAAATTATCCAGACATTCAACAAAAAACAGTACAAAATGGTGGTCTCAGACTATGAGAAAGGCCGCTTTGTAGTTTCAAAGGAAGTCTAGGAGCTACAATAACAAAATATATTTTATTCACTACGGGCCAGGTCAAGCATTTTTGTACCGAAATGACTTTGTAGATACGGCGACAATACATTCGCTCGTATGCTAGTTGAATGCCAGCATTCTTACAGGTTCTAAGCAAGCAAATTCACTTACTAGCGAACCCAGTGAAAACACACTTCTGCTGCATAATGCACATTAACAGGCTTTTTCTAAACACCTTCGTACATGCCACTGAAGAGAAAGTGCCTGGCCGAGTGTTTCAGGCTGATGGTATAACACATCACATATTACAGGCTGCAATATGGCAGTGTTCAACTTGGTCACAAGCAGAGGTAGTCAGTCTACATTAATGAAATATTTAGTTTTTGCCTCATGCTGTCATGTCTCCTCACCAGCTGGACCAGTGGTGTACAGTAGTCTCGTCCAAGGCATGCAATGTTAGCTTCAACTACATGCTTTGAGCACATGGACCACGTGTCTACCAGTCATATCCACTAAATATGTGCTGTGTAGACAGAGGTAGAGCACATTCCTTGCCTCTTGTACGCTACAAGCACGAGAGACTACCGTACTACCACAAGCACTGTTAACAAAATACGTACCTATAAAATTATTTGAATTGTACAAGAAAGTTACAAAATTATAAAGTTATGGAAACAAGAACTATGTACTCAGCACTGTAGCATCCATTACTGCTGGCCTCCACAGCATAGTTGGTTAGATGCAGATCTTCAACATGAGAGGTTTGGGTTCAAATCCCCACTTGGGCTTGTTTAGTCCCTTCACCTCACGACACCCTCGTTGGCTAAGACCTCGTTGCTAAAGAGCCATAAAACCCTACCACAGCTTTTAAAGTTTTTATATGTTTTCATTATTAACATATCTACATCAATGATCACAGCATTTTAACTGAAGACGGTTAAAAGTTTAATAATTGTACGTATTTCACGAATACAAAACTCAGCATATTCCTGCTGGAAATGTTGAATTGGGTGTTGGAGTATTGTACCCCTTTCATTACGACCACCTTTCTATAATGACTGTATTCTTGGGAACCTAACGACATCTCTCTGTAATGCCCCTGTTCTCAGGAAGGGAAACGTGAGGGGCCGTTACAGTGAGGTTCTACTTCGTGGCGTGTATAAACAAATAACTAAACAAAAGTACAAGTAAATCTGTATGACAAACACCAGTACAACTACAATTACGAGATGATACGTATCAGACAACACAGCTTTACACGCAGAATTTGCAGATGTCCAGGCACCTAAAGAAGTGCTCTGCATGCTCCTGTATGCTGACATCTGCTCCTGTCTTCCAGCTGCCCGTACAGTGAGACAACAAACACTCTTGTATTTCTAAGAGTATCTAACAGTTGTAACAGCAGTAGTATACCTAACAATTTTTTAAAATTACTTCTACTGTAATAATAACTCACAAAAATTAAAAGTGACACTTCACAAGTAGTTCTGCCAGTCACAATAAAACTTAACATCAGTTGCACTATGTCCTAGTCCCTTATACGACCAACTTGATAAACTTTACACTGTTGATTTAGGTGTGCTTATTTTCAAAGCAATGGATCCATTAAGAGCTTAATTTAAACACAATAAATATCAACAGTGTTTATGTATAGCAAAAAAAGGCTCAGAAGCTGCTACAGTACTAAATTAAACTGGAGGTTCATAAAAATCTTGGCAGTACATTTGGTGAAGAAACGTGGATTAAAAAAAAAAATTACATTGATAAAATTAGGATGCTCACGAAACCCAGGATAAGCTATATAAATTTAACAACTGTAAATTTTTGTTTTATTTCAGTTTAAAATATTTCCACGTAACAAACATTATCTTCACTATCATTACAAATGCAAATGTACAATTCTATTATGGGAAACAAGATAATATGCAAGGAACTATAACATACAAAAAGGTACTGTAGTGTCAAAGAAAGGCCAAAGCAGTCATCTCTTTGGTAATATGAAAACTATAAAAAGCTGTCCAGCTACAGCAGAACAAGAAACAAGTTGTGATCTATTTTGCCCCGTTATATAGGTGCTTGTTTTGTCTATAATGATCTCTCTAAAAACTGAAGCATCGTTTTAGGGCTTTCAAACAAAACCACCCAGAAATTATGTCTCCACCGATATCTGCCAAAAAATAATAATAATATATCTGTGAAAACGTTAATAATAATGGGGCAACATGAATTTCCATTTATAAACCTAGGTACTTCTCTTAATGTTGTGTCTAGTAAAGCAAACGTGAGTTATAGAAATAAGGAATACAGAATAAAAGAATATATATTGTGTTTACTCAAATCTATGATGTACATATTTAAATATAATATTTTGTAAAAATAAGAGTGCATTTTAGAATCAGCTACGCTTACTTCGTATTGCCAAAAAAGTGCCAATTGCCTTATTTTTACAGACCATTAATTTTTTTCCTTAGGTATCATGTACAATATTTCAATAAAGTATGGTCAGCAAATTTTAATTAAAATTTTTTTGATGTATGAAAGTAATTTACACTTACATGTGAAGGTCAAAAGCAGCAGATACAATGCTGACAGCACATTCCAAGGCTTAACAAAATTAAACTTCCTATAAGCACTACGCTGGACATACATATGTTATTTGCCACAAACATCCTTACTACCACCTTATGCTTGTAATAAGTACAGTACATGAATTACCTATGTACACATGTTCAAAACTTTTAAATAGACATCACTATTATTTCCTATAAAAGGCAAGACTTCTGTAACATACTTTTTCAGACGTGGAAAAGTTTCTTACAACAAATTTATGGGTGTGGCTTAGAATCAATGGCACCAGATTTGAGTAAACACATTAACTATCACTAGCATCCATTATCAAAATTAAAATTTTTGCCTAAAATTGTCACTGAAATTCATCTTGTTTACTCAAGTAAACGGAAATACACTTTCTATATTAAGTATTACACCAGAAACAGCTCAAGCATAATTAGTTCAAGTATGTGAAGCTTTTAAATATTATAAAATCACTTCCTTAAGAACACTCACATTGTGGCCAGCAAATTTCTACTTGACCTCCTGAGATACAAATTACAACTTCTTATTTTGAGAAGTCAAAATGGATAAACCAAACTAAAGTAATCAATCAGGAAACCTTTTCTGCTTTAAGATGAAGAATGATAATTTCTTTCATTTCTATAGATGTTGATCTAAAACTTTTTGAAATGATAAAAAAAATTAGGAAAACATACAAGGACAAAATTTTACCTAGTAGTTCTTAGGAAATCTCAACACCAAATAATGTTAACCATTAACTCAAAACACTAATTGCACTTTTCCAACAGACAAACAGAGTGCGACATGAACTTCCAAGAAATTTACGTTTAAATTGAAGGCCAATTTGCCTATCAATAACATACACTAACAAAACAATCGTCACTAGTCTTAACAAGAGGTAAAAAATATATGTATTATTACATTTGAAATCAGAAGTTCTTCCGCCACTCAATCACAAAGTCTGCATCGAAGGAAAAAGTCTACGTAGAGGGCTGTGTGCGAACCATGCCCCGAAGGTGTTGTCTAGCTGCCATTCTCGAAGTTCCCAGACACACAACCTGGCAGTATGCGCTCTGTATTATCACAGCGAGGAGACCCGGGGCGGGAGGGAACCCTCTTCAGCTCTGCAGTAGCACGGGGCAGATGGGCGGGGCTACCCTCTGGAGGGGTCTTCATCTCCACGGGAATGTCTCTGACGATCCTCTCCAGGTGCTCCGTCTTTCGGCCTGGCGAGGGACACCTTTTCGCGGCACCACCCTCTTCCTGCTGCTGTTGGTCTGCACCAACCGCATCCTCGAAGTCTTCCTCTGCTTCTTCGTCCTGCTCCTTGGCTTTCGACACCATGTCCATCACCGCTTGTTGCTTAGCAACCGTCACGTCTGCGCTAGCTTTGTACTGTTCTGAATGTTCTGGAGTAGCTCCATTTGTGTTCGCCAAAACAGCTGGGGGCCGAGAATATGCATGCTCACTCATTTGACCCTCGAGTTTCCCCCTTGCAACCGTTTGATTGTTTTCACATTCACTTGATTCAGACAATTCACGTTTACTATATGCTTCCATACTGTTATCAGATGGATTTACACTCATATCTCCTGACAAATTACATATATTTTCATTTAATTCTGCTATTTCAGAATTGGAAAAGTTTTCATCAGCTTCTAATACTGACAAATCTTCAAGTTTCTCACATACTTCAAGACTCTTATCATACAGGTTCTCATTTGTATCGGATGACAAATTACATATACTTTCACTTAAATCTGCTGTCTCAAATTTCAGAGAGTTCTCATC
>PNEQ01001633.1:0-17533 GCA_003012365.1 Medauroidea extradentata | reverse complement strand
GAGTCCTCATCAGCTTTCGACTTCGGGGAGTCCTCATCAGCTTTCGACTTCGGGGAGTCATCAGCTTTCGACTTCGGGGAGTCATCAGCTTTCGACTTCGGGGAGTCATCAGCTTTCGACTTCAGGGAGTCCTCATCAGCTTTCGACTTCGGGGAGTCCTCATCAACTTCCGATTTCAGAGAGTTCTCATCAGCTTTAGACTTCAGAGATTTCTCATCTGCTTCTGATTTCAGAGATTTCTCATCAGCTTCCAACACTGACAAAGCTTCATGTTTCTCACATGCTTCAAGACTCTTGCTATAAAATGTATTAACACTTGTTTCTGCAGAGATATTACTAAACCTTTCATGTAAATCTGCTAGTCCAGACATGGAAAAGTTCTCATTAGCTTCCAACATCACTTCAGCATCTTCTTCCAAGTCCTCATCAGAAATGTACTCCTCAGCTTCTGAATTCCCCGATGTAGCAGCATTCATATCTTCAGATTTAATTCCAGATTCCAAAACTTCTCCACCTAATTTCAACTTTTCTAGATTTCCAACTTTTACATCAACTACCGTTTCTAAACTAACAGCACTTTCTTTTGCATTTTCATGCTCAGTCTTGGGAATCTCTACAGACATCAACTTTCCTGAAGCAAGAACATCCATACTTACAGTATCAGTCTCAGAGTTAGTTATGCAGTCATCTAATCTCAACTTTAACTTATCAGCATTTAGATCTGCATCTTCAGTTTCATCTCCCGATGTATTATCAGCTTCTACCAACTTCAGATTTGCAAGAATTATATTTACATCTTCAATTCCAGACATTGAACCAGTCTCGTTTGATTCCGAGGTATTTGTACAATTTACATCAACCCCTGGTCTGACATTCTCGCTGACACCATCATTTATAGAGAGTTCGTTCTCTTGTTTGCCTTCTTTGTTGAAAGAACTTTCTTTGAGGTTACTTTCCAAAAAATCCATTGCATGATTTACAATAGCAGACACTACATTGCTAGCCACTGCATCTCCTTCAGAAACCTTCAATGAGACAAAACTTCCATCTACCTCGCTGCTAGCCAAAGTGCTACTGTCAGGACATTCTGAGCCTTCCTCTTCATTTATTGTGGTTTTATCTGAAAAGGACGTAGCTTCCACAATGCTAACTACATCTGCTCCACTGGCACTCAACTCTGCCGGCAGTCTTATCTTAATAGTCTCAAGTTCCAAGACATCATCATCACTGCCGCTGTCGGGAATAATCAAGCTGTCCACTGCGATATCGTGAAAGATGTCATTCCCATCATGCGAAAGCTTGACAATCACTGGATCATCATCTTCCACTACTTCCACCTGAAACACCTTTGAGGTATCTTCGGTGGATTCCAGGAACTTTTCACATGCGAGCTGTGACCATCCAGAGGCACCTGGCAACAAGAGCAGTTGACAGCGCCGAGCCAATGGTGTCAAGTGTTCAAGCTCTTCTGACAGAGCTCTTAGATCGTGGCACACTGCAGTGTTCCCATAGTCAACGAACAAGACGGACGTGCCCTCATCGGAGGTACCTATAACACGAGCCCGATACCACATCTCTACTTCGTCAAACTTTGCAGCACACAACATTCCTTCAGCAATTTCTATAAGCTCAGGAAATTCTTCTGCACCAGCTAGCCATTCATCCAGTTTTTCCAACATTTCAGCTGAACTGGCATTTTGGACCCAGAAATCTGAAGGTGAGTTGCGGTACGAAACACAGACACCTTCCTTGTCCAATTTAAATTCTGGGGATGTCCCGGACAGAATCGTCGTGACCGGAGGGATCTCTGTCGTGACTGTGATCTGCATCACGACTGGAGTGGTTTCTGTCGTAGATAGAACAGCTGTTTGAAGAACATCTGGCTCGCACAGTGCCAGTAATACCTCTGCCACAGACTTTCCATCGAGGTATAACATGACTTTAGCTGGGTCTCCCTCCTGTACAACTTCCATCTCAAAGCAGGCAGTACCCTCTGCAGCAATGGCTTCAAACTCAACATCCAGGATGGCTGGCCATTCCTGCAACGAGGCAGGGAGCTTCAGTGAGCAGGCTTTGGCGAGCGGGGGCACGTCCATCAGGTCGAGGGGCAGGAAACGCACATCGCAGGTACTTGCCTCGTTACCATAGTCCACGAACAGCACTCTAGTTTCTTCTCCAGCCTCTATCACAGATGCCCTGTACCACAATCCATCTTCGTGTTGAGCCACTACTAGCTGCTTTGCTTCAAGTGCCTCATCCACTACCGGGTAGTGCTCTGCTTCGGACAACCTGGACATCATGTTGTCTATCTTCTCACCGTCTACCTCCCTCTGCACCCAGAACAGGGATGGTGACGTCCCATGGCAGATGAACACCTGCTCTCTGTTGCTACCGAATGGGGTTGGCCTCTCCGGAATGGCTACTACTGGTGTGCATGGCACCGCCAAACTTTCGCTGACCAGCACGTCTGCAAAGTTTGTTCCAGCTACAAGCATTTCCACATGTTTCACTTCGTCCTCGTACACAGTCTTGATCACAAAAGGTCCGCCAGTTTCTGCAACCAAGTTCTCAAAACGTTCTAATGCCTCTGTGCTCCATTCATCACCTGATGGTGGAATGAGGTCAAACTTGCACCGGGCAGCAAACTGTGGCAGATCCTTCAGGTTATCTGGTAGATGTTTGATCTCACTGGTGCCAAACTCCACGACCTCAGTGTTACCATAGTCCACGAAGCACACTGTCAACTTGGTTCCATCAACCTGCATCACTTTAGCCCTGTACCAGTTGCTATCATCTGAGAACATCACAGCAAGCAGTTCACCTAAGGATGGCACTTCCTCTACGATCTGCAGACTTTCTGCAGCAGACTGGAGGTCTGCCTGGAGGTCTTCAATAGCAGCTGCGTTGCTGGCAACCTGAACCCAGAACTCCACAGGAGACTCTATGAACGACACAAACACCACACATCCGTCCTCTGCTGCAACTTCTTTAGTTTCTTCCTCCACAGTGTACGAATACCCGGGCAGTAAACTAGCAGCTCCCACTTCACTCAGTTGCTTGCAGATGCTGGTAGAATCTTTGACTAAGTCGGCTACCAACCTATCCCCGTCCTTCGAGAACAATGCAACTAACTCCTTTTCCGTCGTCAGCTCAGTGACTTTCTCCACTAGTTCCTCCTCGGAAACAACAGGAATGACCGGGAGAGAAATGGATACAGCCATGATGTTGGGGATGTTAAATGTCTCATCCAGAGCTTTCACAGAGGTCGGAGGAACCTCCTCTCCATTTCCATAATCCAGGAAGAGAACGTTGATCGCTTCGCCCTCCGCAGAGACGACTCTTGCCCTGTACCAGTTCTCATCATTGGCAGACTTGGCTGCACAGAGCATTCCGGCAACGACATCAACATCTGTGCCTTTAGCATCTGTTTCGTAAAAGGCAAACAGCTGCTCGACAAGTGCTGTCAGGGTTTCTTCATGCAGAGTCCTCTGCAGCCAAACACTCTCAGCTCCGCCCACATGTGATACCCACACTCGAGCCTTGGTTGTCACCATGAATGAACAAAGTGGTTCAACCTCGCTGGGTCCTTGCTGTACACTCTCCAGGAAGCTGTGCACCTTTCCAGAGATGTCGTACACCATTACTGATAATCTGTAAGTAAACAATTTTATCAACAACTTCCCTTCATTCTCAAACAAAATTATTAAAGTTTTAAACTGCACATCAACTACATTAGACTAACATAATGTTGCCCAAAATGAATAATAACAACATAAGTCAAAACTGTCAAGAGAACACAACAGTAAAATACGTATTGAGGCTGTATTTGTCTGCTACTGACAGGTAACAATTGACCTATACCTCATCTGCAAATACTGGATTCAATTTCAGTTTAATACCGCAGACAATTAGGTACAGCACTACCACCAGCATTTTCTGCACTATAGTTGCATACGTAGTTAATTTTCACGAAAACAAGTTGAATACATAGTTAAGTAAAAAAAAAATCACACTAGTAAACTTTTCTTTGGAAATTAAGGTGTTAGTTTAGTTTGCATACAACATAACTTATTACAATTACTGTACCATCAAAATGTGATTTGTGAAACAAAAAAATTTAAAAACTTCAGCTGGAATGCATGTGAAGTGTGCACTTGGTGAGTTACGTTGCATGCACAACACCAGTACTGTACATGTAAGAAGTGATTACTAACTCTACCATTTTTCTCTCCTGCACTACCAACAAACTATAGAGAAATCCCATGTAAAATGCAAAGAATATCACAATAAAAACCAATTATAAAGTCTGTGAAACTGCAATGGTAAATTACACGAAGTAGCTGTAGCTTGTACTCTATGTCATGTTTGACACACAGATTACAGCACGCAATGTTTCTTTTTAGGTATCGGCGAAACTTATGCTAGACCCCCGATTTTATGAATACTCGCTGTTCCGTTCATCACATTCGTAAAATCGATAGGGCTTATTTGCCCCCCTCCCCCCCCAATTTTAATGTGTACATATTTACGAGATTCTAAAGAGCAATAGTGTGGGTCGTATAAATTAGAGTCAATGCACAGACACCAGTATTAAAAGACGTTAACTCACAGGTATTTATGACTAAGATTACTATTGGTTATAAATGTTATTCAATACCCATGCTTTTAATAAGTAGATATTGTTGATAACCTTGTCAGGCCAGTGTAATGTTAGACGTAAACATTGTACAAGACTATGTAAATTAAAGCATGTGACAATATTTATGTTTACATGCGGTGGAAAGCTATACATTGGCAGAAAACAGAAATTAATCAGGGCTTTTCTGAGTGCTCACTTTATCCCAAATCACCTATAGGCATGCATTGTAGTAGCCAACACAGTGCCTTTAAGTACATAATTCACCAGTAAGAAGGAAGAAGCACATGTACTGTATTTACCGTACTAATTTCGCTGTTTTATATTGTATAACTTCAGCATTACTTAAGATTTAATTAGTAAAAAACACACGAATGTTTGTATATAAACGTAGGAAAAAGTTGCGCACACTGCAGGTAGAAAGGGCAATCGTGCGACTGTTCACAAGATGGCTCACAAATAGCGCCACTACGGCATAAACAGACATTAACCTGATGAAAACACCATTTTGTGATATCCTAACCAAATATCATCGAAAATTACATGAATTTAGTTGTTGCATGGAATTGCTAACAAGGACAGTATTTTGCGTACATATAAATTGGGAGTTGCGGGAGTAAACAATACATAAATGACTAATTAATTTTCAAAAATTGACAGCCACGGCAGTTTATATTTTTCTACAGTAAAACCTCCATTAACAAATATTCTACTTAACGAAAAACCCTACACAACGAAGTAAAGAGTTGGTCCCGCCAAACCCCTACAAGAACAATGCATTTTTAACATCCAAACATTGAAATTTATTTAGTTCAAAACAGTAAAATTCTTTTTACAGTAAACAACCAGTTTTAAAAACTCATACGTAAATTATAATATTCTACAAGCCACTATTTTTTTTATTCGTCCTCACGCTGAAATTACGTTAAAACCTGGATGCACACAATAAAAAAATGGTAAATAAACATAAACACTACGTCTTCAGTTCCAAGGTTTAAAGATACACACAACGTGCGAATGTGGCACTTTACACAAAATGGCCGCCTAACTCTTAGCTGCAACTTCAGCCGTACCATGGTTTTGACGAGACAACCACTCAGAATCCCATATTCCCGTTATTAAAAGTGTGCATACACAATACTATCAACCATAATTTCAAATAGTGGGCAGATTGAAAACACTGCCTTTGTTGACATTTATAGGAAATGTGTTGACAAGTATGTAAAAATGAAGACTTGGACATGGAAATTAGAATGGTTCATAGAGGTTACGGCCTTGAACAGTAATACTTCGGGACCTTGTTTATAAGAAAAGGCTTGGCATGCAGCACTTAGAATGAGAGTAGAAAAACAGCAAGCATCCAATGGCTGGTTTTTCACATTTAAAGCCATTTTAACACACTATCAAGTTATCTGGTGAAAAACTTGGTGTAACCCTGATATTCTAGAAACATGGCAACCTTAATATGAAGTTCTTTGTGCTATGTATGGTGATCAAGACATTTTCAGTTATTCATAGTCTTCAAAATAAACAGCAATTTCAGTTATATTTATGTTTTTTGTTACTTCCATAATTTCCAAGATATGCTATGAGTTGTCGACTGAATTTTTGTCGTTCATGTGAAATTCTACGTCAAATAGAAATCAGTTCTACATATATAACCTTTATTTAACAAACCCCCTTACAAAAAACGTGTAATTTTTTGGTCCCTTAAGTCCCTGTAAAGTGAACAGCCTCACCAGCTCTGGTTTTTTCTCTCTATATTTCCTTAACTTTTTTGCGTATCTATTTGTGGGTATGTTTTCTGGTGTGTTGAGGGTGTGAAGTTGATATATTTCCACTAATATACTGGTTCACAATTGCAAGCCCCATATTGTTAAGGCAACTATACAACTTTAGCCTATGTGTCCTATGAGTGTTTAAGTAAAAGTTTTGTTTTAAGTAGGTAATTGTAGCCTGGGTGAAGTGGCGGGTCTGCCCGGCTTGCGAAGGTTTATGTGCTTCATGTGCCACCGAAGCCATTGTTTTACTGCATAATATTCATGATTATATATAATACAGTATGTAGTTTAAATTCAGTTAAGAAATGAACCAGAAGAAAGAAGCAAAAACTTTGTATAACATTCAAGGTTCCTGATGTTCAGCTCTCTGTGAGCATGCTTGTAATTTAACATGAAAGTAATTATTGCAGTGGGCTACATAGGGCAAATAGCTGACTGAATTGGAGATTGTAAACTGCTGGTTTAACGTACTAGTTGATTTTGGTTCTAGAGTGGGTTAGTATATAAATAAATAAAATAAAAAAAAAAAAAAAAACCCAACAACAACAACAACTTGAGATGGTGCCAACTGCTAGTATTGGCACACAAAGGGAGTTGGAATTCTGGCACACAAAGGGAGTTGGAATTCTGGGAATTCTGCTAACCTACAGTTTCCGGTAATCGCGATCGGTATCACTCCGACACATTCTTTTTTATATTATTCTCATTAATTTTGTTTTCATATAACAGTGAATTTCATAATATAAGCCAATGGCACACATAGGTGTGGTTATTTTTCCACAAGCTGTATGAACAGAATTTTGTCCTGTGAGAAAATGAGTACTAGCATGGAGAAGAGAAGTTTCTAGCAGTGCGCGTGGCGGCGCTAGTGGAGGTATTGTGGTGGTACCAATGTCGCACATATGGTGTAGTCAGCAGAGGCACACTCTTATCTCAGGGTTCACACACATACACGCGGGTATCGTGCAAGGGAGCCGTTGTCCTTAAAAAGAATCCATACTCAGTTTCTTTTCTGGTCCTTTCGGTTTATTGCACATCGTTTCACTCCAAATACCTTTCACCGCTCGTCAATTACATCTGCCAAGTGGCGGAGACACAAACTTGAAATTAAAAAAAACTATTACTGGTGAGCGCGTATTCGTCTGCTGAGAGTATTCCGTAAACAAAAGTAAAGACTTGGATCGATAACATCGATAACATTCACATGGCTGTGTGTCACAACCTGCCTGAGCTACATTTCCTTACACACCCGCTCGTTGTCACAGCTACTGCAGCACGATGTTTCAACGAAGGAAGCTAACACAAGACGGCTGAGGCCTAAACGTCTGTTGCCGAAGCGCTGTCCAAACGGGGTTCACAGCCTCAGATTTACACAAAAAAAAATGGCATGCTTCCGAGAATGTTCCCAGAAGAGCAACTATTTATTTTGGGTGCAAGACAAATAACGTACAGATTGTTATACGTTCCAGAAAATTACCAATTAGACTCACGTTTTTACATACATGTTAAAAATTATAATAAATAACAGAATTTAAATACAAATATTCGGCACTCACTTCCCGTGGAAAGTTAGTCACCTCCAACACTTGTGAAACGTCACTCCCGTAGAAAAATACCCAGTGTCCTTTGCTCACTGTCCTTCTCTGCTGGTGATTAAGGGTTGGTCCTGCCGTGCAAGAGGGTGGACAGGGCATCTTCCTGATTGAGACGTCGGAGCGGCACTAAGCTCTAGTATCCGAAGGAAGTAATCTCGGCCAACCTCTTAGGGAAGCTGATGTTGCTCTGGAGCTCATGAGTGCAGGTTGACATGGAAGCGAGAGGTTATCAGGTGTTAGCTAGAATTAGTTTGGTGGCTGCCGAAAGAGCGTTTGATCTTTATTGGATTTTGCATTTATGGAAGCACCTAAGCAAAATTATTCGCTAAACCAAGTTTCTTTTTTTATTTATTTTTAACCCCTTCGCGTTCACACATTTCTTGAAGAACCCACACACAACACTGAGATGGAGAACTCAGCTCTGCTGCCCGCAATGCCGGAGAAATTTTTTTTTTTATTTTTTTTCTTAAATGGCATTTATAAACGGGCCCAGCACAATACGGCAGATAGGTAGCACGTGAACTGCACCTTTTATTAAATGCATTACTCAAATAAATTATGCACCAAGTTAATTGCAAATCGTTTTAACTACATATGGTGTTAAAACCATTAAACAAAAATTTTCTCTGGTATTGACATGGATGTAAGAATGCAAACTTTGTCTCCATGAGACAGAGATAGAAGACATAGTAATGTGGAGAAATAGCTTAGAGGAAGGCTGTACCACAGTACTATGAAGTGTTTTCACATGCACCAGTGCAAATATAGTACGGCTTCCATTTAGGCCCTAGTCCGTTGAAGGAGGCTGGTTTGGCATTGGCTGTGAAGGCATGCAGTTTTCAACAGTAACTGCTGCATTTGTGAACATATTTTCACCATTCTTGTTATTAATATTGTGACTAGCCAAGTAGTAACTGCTTCTCTACACTCATAGTTTATTGAACTGACAGACAACACAGTAGAAAGCACAGTACTGTTGTGGAGATACATCATTGCAAAATTATGTCGTCCCAGAAATCTTAGAATGAGACCAAGAAAGAAAAAAAGAGAAAACAAAAGCCTAGTTTGGCTGTAGTCAACACATCCATAAACCAAAACACATGAAAGATCCCATAACTAGACACGCCTGTTTTTCGAAACGCGTGAAATCGCAAAATTATTGCGAAATTTGTCACTTCTGTTTGAAATCGCGAAATTGATCAATTATGTGCGAAATTACGAAATTTTTGACGTATTATGTAGTAAATTACGTCCGATTCGAGATATCGATTATACAAATCGAGAAAACAGATTTTTGACTACGAGTCGAAAGCGAGTTTCGAGAGTATCGAAAGAGACATGAAAATGGTGGCTGTTTGGATTAAGTAACGCAAAGTGTTCGTTTATCCTGGTTTTACGTGATTCCCGTTTATTTTTGTTTGAAATTGTAGTGATAAACTATATATTAATCTTTTAATACGGCAATACTAATTACGACCAAAGAAATTTACGTCTGGAATGATGTGACGTACATTTTGTCAGAATGAGAGTCTCGGAAAATAACGTGATGTAGCCTTGCTTCACACGCACCGCGTAAAATACATGGCACGAATGACATAATCCAGCATAATTTTTCCCGCAACAAATAACAGTGAAAATAATGGGGGTAAAATTGTTGCGTCTTAAGTAGAACATTTAGAGGCGAAACACGAATGAACAAATTCAAGGTATGTAGGTTATGCTATTCAAAATTTTTTTATTCTTTATGGCGTTGTTCGTAACTTCGAGTAATTAATACAGATGCGATGCACTATGCCATATAATATGACGTAAAAATAATTATCTCGCCGTTTAATTGTATAGTTGTATGGTTATAATTGTAAGGTGGTCCAACATAACCTAAAATTAAGTTCTGAATTTTCAAATTTTTTGTAGAAAGTGTCCTATTTTACTTGAGAAATATAATACCGATAACAGCTTATTCTTGCAACTTATGTTAGTTTATAAAATTTTATCCCTCATTCCAATCATATGTATTGGTGCGTTTAATAGGCCTAATCTAACCATCAACTGTAACGAATGGGTAAATTTTCAACCATTCAATTAACATATAGGCCCTATGTAAAGAAAGTATGTAGTTTTATTTAAATATTTAACTAAAAATACAATACTTTGCACACATTTGTTACCTCCAAAAATTTTTTCTTTGACATTTACAAAATTAGCGAAATTTATGACGAAATGACTTGAAAATTGACAAAAAAGTCAACGAATTCGCCTTGTCAAAATTGACGAAATCATGAAAATATTTTCACAGAAAACAGGTGTCTCTACCCATAAACTATTAGTCAACAACAAAGAAAGGAAAATAATAATAAAAAAAAACATTACAAAAATAAAAGTGCAAATGCAAAACAAAATAATCTGTATACAACTCAAAACACCACAATTAAGGCAGCGCAGACAATACTGGGATGAAGACAATAAAAGACACAAGACGGAATAACGACAACGGTACAGACAACAGACTACCCGGCACAATGAAGAAGACGCAAAAGAACACATTAGATTTCTAAAGACAGACTTTTCACGACGCTTTGGGGGCGGACATCTGCTCCCGTCATTCACATGAAGTAAAAGTGAAAACTGGAAAAATAGGGCAGAATATATAGCGTCTGCAGCATTGCTCCTACTGCGACCCATTGCAACTGAGCTCCCTCCACCTGATTGGTCGTGTACACTTATGGGCTGTGTAGTCAATTGTTGTTTTGCAAATAATTTTTTTTGTTTCTTTCTTTTTTTTGCTAAAGGTTTCCACATGTTTTGTAATTCAATAAACTATGCTTGTAATATCAATAGTTCCGCCAGTATATTATTAGTAGCTACTCTTCACATTTACCATTTTCAATAGATTTAACGTAATGCCACGGGACCAGAAAATATTTACCCTAAATCAAATTTCGTTAAATAAGACTTCATATTTTATCACCCCCCCCCCCCCCCTCTGAAAGTTAAATCTTCGGGCATGTTTAGTCGGAATTTAATGTTTTTTTAAGAAAGTTTGTTAGCTCAAAGCAATAACAAACTGCATTTACTGTCAATAGGTAAGCCACAGCCACGAAAGAAAAAAATTACAGTACATCAGGAAAAAAAAATCTATGTGCTGGGACTGTGGCCACGAGTGTATTAATTCTACCCAGGATCTGAACTATTGCTTTAATATGTTGACTGGAAATGCTTGTCCATGTACAGCCCTGTGTTTTGAGCCTCTGCCACGCCCTTTGTTTTGAACTTCCTATTTTCGGCTTTGGTCAAATTAGGGCATCATTGAGACTTCGGGTAGTAGCTGGCAAGCAAATTTGCGGCTAAAATTAGCAGAATGTTAAACGTGTGTCTTAGCCGTAGTGAATGTACAAAATTTATGATGTTCCAAATGTTATATTACATGTTACACATATTTATTACAGCCACTCTGAACAGAGTTTGAACACGCGGCACAACTATGAATGCACAAACAATAAGCAACTTGCCAACTAAATGCGAAACGAGTCCAAAAACCAACGAAATGAACAATTAGTAGTGTAAATTGTAATACAAACATCATTACGTCATACAAGTGTCCACACGAAGCAACGAAAGCGCGAACAAAGTACATGACGCGTGCAACGTGTGATACAACATCAAACACGTGAAACGAAATAAAATTTCAGGCATTATCTGGCCTAAGTAGACCAAAATGTTTAGTCACGACGAACTGTTGACGTTGCTACGGTATGCTGTAACTTGTTTTTCATTTTGCGCCAATCTCTAATACACGACGCTGTGACGTATTTATGACATACTGCACAATTTCCTATTTCTTCCGCTTCCTAAATTACTTTTAGCTTCTCACTCACTGTAAACGAACACAATCGTCATTTTGACATTTTGATTTCTCAATGAACTACCAAAATACTAACGTACCGAGTCACTACAAAAACACTTATCTATAACACACCGAGAACAATGCTGCCTAAACACGTGACTAGTTATCGATCCCGTCTCCAACTCACCATTCCTCCGCCTGCATAGCTGTGAGTGCGTGCCTAGCCTACCGCACTGTTATCAAGTTTCCGCGCACGCCAGTTACCTACCCACGTAGCACGTCGACTTCAAATACAAATTATCCATGTAAGCCACGCACCCTCATTTTTGTAATGCAAACTTTTGGTGGGAAAAAAAATCTTAGTGGGGTACATGGGCAAATACAGTACACAAAACCAACACATGAGACGGCGCGCGGTACATGGTTACCAGACATCAGCATTCTCATTTCTCGTGAAATACACATAGGGGGGTCTATTTGCAATATTTTAGCTTGTCCAAATTTGAGTTTCAAAACTTGGAGGGGGGAAGTTTATGTGCACGGGGGGGCCAATGTGCGCGTAAATATGGTACTCCTACTGTATGACATCTAGCTGACAGTGAAGTCATTAAAGAAGGAAAGAGAGAAGAAAATGACATGGTCTATACAGAATTTAAGAACAATTTCAGCATTCCCTTAGAGTAATTTTAGATAACTAAAATCAAGGTGGCAGAGCTGGGGATTGAAGACGGGTACTCGTAAATGACAACCAGTGTTTGACCACAGCCATATCACACTCTGGGGAAGGGGGGAGGAGAGAGGAAGAAAGAGTGAGGCACCCCACCTGTTCTCAGAGCAGCTTTCCACACGCAAGATGACGTCCTGGGTCTCCAGCTCAGTCTTAAACTGCTCCTCCAGCTCTGGGGTCGCGGCGCTACTTGTCTGAAGGCGGCAGGCCACAGCCTGGCGTGGCAGTCCTGCCAGCGACGCAGGACATGTCAGCACCTGCAAGTTCAGTCATACCTTTGCTGCAGTTCAATCCACTATGAAAGCAGATCACCTGCTGTGTCTCTTACGACACTTCATCAATTTTGCAGCAATACTGTGAAACTGAAGCTGTAGCTATTCTGACTGGACTGCCTGCAGAACTGCTTCATACAATCGAAAAAAAAAAACAAGATTTAGAATACTGAAAAAATAATTTTTTTTCCAAAGGCTCTGCCTACCAAGCTTGTAGTCGTAGAGTTTAACTCTTCTCTGTGGGATAAAAATTGTTAATTATGCCAAAATAGGGAGAAAAAATATACATAGTTTATTTCTGTTTAATTTCAAGTGAGAAAACCATGCATCTAATGTTTACAGAGTCATTTATTTCTGTGTTCGACTTAAATCAGATGTCACATTTTAGCAATATTTTGTATATTCGATTATAGCAAAATGCCGCAGATAAGGAGTTAAAAATCATTATTCATGTTAAAATTACATTAGAATCGAGATCAATTTTATAAACTTGGATTTAACTACTTTGGGAACTGTGAACCATTATACTGATGTCGCTCAGTACTTGTCAAACCTACGTATACACATTTGACCCAGATTTTACGAATACTCATGGTTCCATTCATCATACTTGTAAAATCGCAACCTTCGTAAAACTGACAGGGGCCTATTCCTCTCCCTCCACTCATTAAATTTAAAGTAGAATATTTTTTTTTTAAAAGTACCATTAGTCAAGCCCTGATTATTGTAGCGCATCACGGAAAAATAACGGATGAAAAATAATTAATTTATATCAGTAGCCAAATATCTTCTGGTTAAAAGCACACCTCTGAACGGTAGATACAACTATATGTCTCTTCAAAAAGAAGAAAAAAAAACCTCACCAGTGCATAATCCATTTATTGTGGTGATTAATGGAAAGGTAAGGCGAGTGATGATTGAAAAACACATTTGTATCAATAGATAGACGACTTCTGATAAAAAAAAAAGAGGAGAATAGTGAGCTCACGAGTGCCTCTCACAAGTGCAAAGTCAGTTTTTTTTTACAGAAAAATACTAGATGACATGACAGAAGTCTTCAAAATAAAAATATACTTCAATTTTGTAGTTACAATCTCCCACCGTCAACAAAACAAATTATAACGCACTGGTGCCTATGTAATAAGCATGCAATGCATTAGTAGATGACACTGTGCCCCCATGTTTAATATTTGACCAGAGTAAGAAGGAAAAAGAAGCAGATGTATTTACAGTACTTACAAAGATAGAGATTACACCTTAAATTTTTGATAAAGTTTCAGAAAAATTAATATCTCAAAACCAGGCAGCACCAAAATGCTGACGTGCAGCAACCATGTACTCACAGAGTGATCGTGGCAACTGCGCGCCATCGATCGGAGCGCACAGGCAGTTGCGGAGTTTGACCTTGTCTGCATCAAGTGTAGCAACCACCCCCACTCATCCTATTGAGCTTTCAGTTCCGTTATCTGTATCGCCCACTTCTCCCTTCCTAACGCTGAACTTGTTTTCACTTTGTTACCAGTGTAGTTTACGAGAGCTTGAACTGTGCCGCACAGCCACGTAAACATGTACGTACCAGATTTTTCACACAAGTTTTTATAGAGTTAAACAGATGTATTTGCATACATTTATTTTTATACTGTTTACATATTTATTAATTTTGATATAGATATATTTTTTTATTTATATTTGGTGTGAGTCAGAGATGGGGAAAAGACAAAGATAGTTACAAGGCTAGCTTCAGACTCAAAGTGGTGCAGTATGCACACAAACACAGTAAGAGAGAGGCAGGAAGGAAGTTTGCAGTGAATGGGCAGAATTTGAGAAGATGGGTTACACAGAAAGAAAAGTTGCACATCATGAAAAAATATGTCCACTTTGCAGGAACAAAAACTGAAATATCCAGAAATGGAAGAGGAGTTGTAACAGTTTGACCTCAGCACAAGCCAAATGGTTTTGCTGTTACGACTGAAATATTGTTCGAAGGCAGCAGAATCGCAAGAAGACACGACGTACCCGTCGCCGAATTCAGGTTCAGTTATAGGTGGGCGAGACTTTTATGGACAGAAATGGCCTCAGTTTAAGGACAAGGACATTCAGTGCCCAGAAATTTCCAGCAAGCTATGAAGAGAAGTTGTTAAGTTTTCAGAGGTTTATCATAAATCTGAGAAGGCAACACAACTACCAGCTAGGGCAGATTGGAAATGTCTATCAGACACCAGTATATTTTGATATGCCAGAGTCTAAGACAGTCACGCCTTCAGGCTCTCACTCTGTGGAGATACTCGGGACTGGAGCTGACAAACAACGCTGTACTGTCATGTTTGTTCCCACCGGAAATTATAGTGCGGGTCCAGGGGAAAGGGTGGATGTCCGAATATCTTGTAAAGGACTGGCTGTCTTGTGTGGGTGGTGTTGATGCCTGGGCGACTTCAGCGCATGAAGTCACTCCTTGTTCTTGACAGCTATCATGGTCACCTCACAGAGAGTGCAAAGAAGCAGCTTTACGAAGGAAAAACAGATTTGGCTGTTATACCAGGCAGTATGACACGCATGCTGCAGCCACTCCACGTGGTCATTAACCACTTTTTCAAAGTGCACCATGAGTCTGAACTGGACAGGCGTCCAGCTCCACGTATTACGTCAAGAAGCTATAGGGTCATTCCATGTCAAATCAACCAATATAAATATAATTTTGATTTTTCATCTCTAAGATATTAATGAAATTTGGCAATTAATTAGAACCCATGATAAGATTTAATAATATATTTTTTTTAGAATTTTTAAAATACTATTTTGAGACTTATAGCCTTTTAAAAAACCAAATTAAAAAAAAAAAATCAATGGTAGATACTTATACAAATGCTACTAGCTCAGCTCCTAATTGAGTTACAGATGTGTTTGATAGCTTGTTTAAAAGCTCTTTAAATGGGCTTTAATTTGACATGTCACATGATGTTGGTACATTAAAAAAAGTTTTTTAATAAAAAAATTAATTTTAATAACAAAAATATAAAAAAAGTAGTTTTTTTAAAAATTGGAAAAAATTATATTTTATGTATCAGACTTTAAATAGTACATCCTGAAAGTTATAGAGTGGGATCATTATGGGATCAAAAGTAATTAATTGTTAATATAAACTGTTCATAATATTAATAATTTTATATAACTCACACAATGGAGGCAAAAGTGCATTTATACTGTAACAATTGTCATGGTGTTGACTTCATTATGTCTACATATCTATGCTGTTATTCCTGACAGCCATCTAGAAGGTTTACATGTTGTTATTTTTTTTTTCAAAATTGAATAGAGTTTCTGGATCAGTTTTTGTGCAGGAAGGACTGTGTAATCTTCAACAATTTTTGTTAAATTCTGTCTCTATACCTGATCCACGAGAAGAATATTATTTAAATGTGATATTACTCAAGAAATACTATTTTGAAGGTTAAGGATGTCCTCTATATCAAACATAAATCAAAAACTCTTTTGCTGCAATCCTTTGAAGAAATCAGGACACAACTACATGAAAAAGGGAATAAGAGTTGTAAGTAAAAACCTTCTTGAAAAAGTAGCTTCACTGAACTCTGGGGATAAAATTTGTGATTGTTGTCGGAAAGAGCTATTGGCTTCCATAAGGCAGGATGAAACAAAGTTTGTAGCTGGGAGAGATGATTCAGATAATGTGGAGACAGTACACAAACTATGCAGCCCAGAAAAAATGAAGCTTTAGAAGCACTGAACAAAAGTTTATTGTGTTTAGATGAAACACCTGTGTAGAAAAAAAAACTAGAGACAGGAAGTATACTGAAGTAAAATTACAACGCGCTAGTACAGCTATTCGTTCGAAGTTACTTGAAATTAACTCCAGTCCAGAAACAGAGCATGCTGAAGTTGCAGCATCAGCAAGTGAAATTATTGATCAGTTAAAAGAAGAGTTTAATTCATCACAGGACAGAAGCAAAAAAATGCAAATTCTAACAACATTGCCAAAAAGTTGGAGTATTAGCAGAATTCAAACTGAATTTGGTGTAGCAAATTATACAGCTCGCAAAGCAAAAAATCTACAAAAAGAGAAAGGAATAATGTCATGTGCTGATTCAAAACCTGGAAAATTGTTAGACTTTGCCACAACTGAAAAAGTTATTTCTTTTTATGAGTGTGAAGAAGTAAGTAGAATCATGCCAGGTAAAAAGGACTTTGTGTCTGTAAATGTAAATGGCAAACGTAAGCATATTCAGAAAAACCTAATTCTTTGTAACTTGCGAGAATTATTTTCCTATTTTAAAGAAAAATATCCTCAGGTGAAAATAGGTTTCTCAAAGTTTTGTGAATTAAGGCCGAAACACTGTGTATTAGTAGGTGGTAGTGGGACACACAGTGTATGTGTATGTACCACACACCAAAATGCAAAGTTGATGTTAGTGCCGTGCAAGTTTTCAGAACTAGGTGAATGTAATGATAAACCTTTAAAAACACATCAAGATATCCTGGATAGCATAATCTGTAAAAATCCAACAGAGGCTTGCTACTTTATGGATTGCACAGCATGTCCTGGAACAATCAACTTGAATCAAAGGCTGGAAGAAAGTTTTGAATTGAACAGTGTGGAAAATGTCACCTATAAGCAATGGATGCAGCTGGATAAAAGAACAGTTTTAGAAACGCTCACAAAACC
>PNEQ01001632.1:21165-46234 GCA_003012365.1 Medauroidea extradentata | reverse complement strand
TTCATTATGTTATCTGGTTTTCAAGTTTTGTATGAAGTAAAAACACGCAAATTTTGACTTTGAAGTGCCATTACGGGAAAACTATATGAGCTAATTTTTTTCCGTTAGAAGTATGTGTACTCTCAAGTAATGTGTACAAAACTAACACTATTTCATACAAATATAAAATTATGTTTTTTCCCCACTTGAACAACCTTAAACGTGTTTATGATTCCTTCATGAAAAGTTCTTAGCATTTTTATAAGTGTCGTCATCTATTTCAAATGTTTCAAAATATCAGTGTGTTTAACTGTATGGTACCATCATCTGGAGTAACTTGCAACACGTGGAGTAACTTGAAACAACATTAAAATAATTTTTATTTTACACATAGAGGTCATAAGTTTATGGTGACCACACGTCCTTGAATTCTTGAAAAGCTTGATTTTGACATGTCCTTAAAAAATCCTGGTAAAATGCTTGAATTCCCATACTTGTCATTGAATTTTTTTTATTTGTTTGAAAGTTTAATAATTGTTCGTTTGATACTCATCAAGATGTACTTCTATTGAAGCATAAAAATTGGAATTTTTTTGGTTATGTGCGCCTGAAACGTAACCAATGTTTATAACATGCTAATAGTAACCTCGAGATACTTTGTATTCACAAAACGGGTATTATTTCAGCGTATTGGGTTTCAAATACAACATATTTGGTTGGGTAACACTGTTCTAACTGTCATGGTTGCAGTACCCAAATTTTCACTTTGAAAAAAGGAGAGAGGGAGAGATAGTGTGTGTAAAAGGATAAGAGAGTTTTTGTGTGTGTTTACTGGTACAATGTAAGCTCTGCAGTAAAACTGTTTTACTGCAAGCATGTGTAGATCTGTATTAATTTCTCACATGGGAACCAATTTAAAAAAAAAAGTGCAGTGGACTTGACATCAAGTAAGCCCTAATATATAAAGAATTGTGAAATGTGATTCCTCATCTCTGGCGCGGCATCAAGACCATAATTTGAAACAATGTGTAGTTAAAGCAACATGTCTGACTGTACATTTGCCTTGTCACCATTATTTGACCATGATTGTGTCGCAGATTCCAGTCCGCACGTGATTAATACATTTTTTGTAATTGGAAAAGAAAAAAAATATTACACGGAAGTAACTTGGTGTCAAAATACAGGATTTTTTTGTGTGTGATATATTTGGCAAAAATATTGTATTAACAAAAGATTTTTCATAATTTTAAGGAATTCCTAGTAAATATTATTGACAATGTCCATATATGAAGTACAGTTGTTCTTTTTTGATAATTGGTTTTGTGTCCTTGAAATCCTGGAAATGTTCTTGAATTTAAAAATCAGATTTGTGTGGTGACCATGTAAGTGATAAAACCAAAAAAAAATTACACATTAACAACAGGAGCCAAGTAATATGGTAAGAATAACGTTTAATTGAAGACATCCATATGTATAGTAAAAATCCTTGAAATATTGTGATAAGTTACCCCACATGACGTTATTAAATTTTAATTTACTGAATTTGCTAATTGTGTTGTAATTTTAAACTTTGGAAAGTAGTATTTTGTTGTCACCTTCATTTCAGTTCATTAAGATCTTTAATTTTCTTATTTCTTATAGTAGCAACATGAAAAACATCAGAGTTATGACATCGTATTATATAAAAAATGCAACCAAAATAATTTGTACTTTGTGTGAAAATTGTACCCTATTTGATGTTTATCTATTGGCCAGAATTCCACATTAATCTATATACTATATAAAAATGTATGTGTGTGTATGTTCCCTATGGACTCCAAAACAGCTTTAATGGTTTTGATGAAATTTTCAGGCAATCTTCAGATTTGTCCAACGGGTGATCCTGTGAAGTTTGTTAGCAATCAGATCAACAGGTTTTTTTTTTTTTTTTTTGCTTTTTACCAATTTTGTGTTATATTTTCCTTACAGGATCTAGACTTTGAAGAATGCGGCATGTCAATGTATAGACTTCAATTCTTGGCTATAGATAATTAAGTGCTATACGGATTGCTTGTATAAAATAGTTAGCTTGATGTTATCCAACATCCTTATATAGTAAACCACTGTGACTTATATTTTCAACGTGCTTGTACTGTTTTCTTACAGGTCTGGGGGAAAATTGCAATGATGACATAGCATGTCTGACGCAGGCTTCACATGACAGGATAGGGCTGGAAGCTATTAAGTCTTTGCACAGACAGCTTGATGACGATGCCAATGGAAACATTGATCTCTCAGAATCTGATGAGGTAAATGTCATTTTCTTTTTCCAGGGCTCAAATGATGAATGTTGCAGACCTGAAATTAATTTTAAAAAATACTATAAGTTTGACTTAATTGCTTTTAAATTTGTGTCAGGAGTTTTGAATAACATAAAGTAAAAAGGCTTCGCTCTCTGTCCCTAGATCAATTTTGTTACTTTGCTGCTTTTTTTACCTAGTTGGCTTGAAATAAGTTCAGTCCAATTTTAGTAATCTGTACTATGATTGTGGAAAAAATATAATTACGTGCCAGAGATACTAGATTAGTAGCCTATTCACAACTTGATTTTTCATCATATATCAATAAAATGTATTTGTGCTTTGCAAGAACTGTGCAGATTGAACCTATTTCTTATCAGTCATGCCTCTTAGTCCAGTTCAAACTGTGTGTGCATACAAAATTAGGAAAATACATAGCATTGACTGAGATTTGGTTGTCTCTGGATATGTGTGCATTGTACGTTATATGTATTTCCGAGGCTGTTCTAAAATTTCAAAAGTTGTGTAGAATTTCTGTTGGTGGTGAATGTTCATGTAGGCTGCTTACTAAATAAAAATCATATTGAGCACTTAAAAACTCATACTTTTCATTGGCTGTAGATGCTGTAAATGTTTCCCTGTTTAACCTGGTTAGAAGTACTACCAAATATGGTGATATTAATTATGTATATTGAATAATGGGTGATCTGCAGCTCTGTGTCTTTTCTTGTCCAGCAAGATTGAAAACATTTATCACTTCAGTAAAGGACAATACTCAGCAGATAACTTGCAGTTGTATATTGAATTCGCTGCTCATGTGGAAAAATATACATTGGACTTTGAAAACTGAACTCTGCGAGGTGGGCGTTGCTCATTAGCGAGTGCCGACAGTTTGTCATCACCCCTCGAACCACTATTACAGCACCTCATAACTTCATAACACGCTTTAGCTTTGACTGGTTGGGCATTCAATGGAACAACGAGGGATGTGAACGATAGTCAACTGATTCAGCCTATAGCCGCTTAGGAACCTCCCTTCACCCATAAAAAAAAAAAGAAGCTTAGAAGGATTTCGAGAGTGGGCTGGTAGTTACCCACTGTTTTTTTTATAATGGTGATATAAAATGAGGCCCTAAGATGAAGCAATGAATATGATTAGTTGATAGAATTGTACCATAGATTTTCATCATAACTAAGTTTTGTTTTCTCTATTTTTAGTAATAATTTTTTTTATGTGCTGCCGAGTATCTTACCCAGTTTTTAGCACCCTAGTGTATTAGGTTCAGCTAATTAATACAAAACGTTAATTATTTCTGTTGATGCATTTCTGTTAATGAAAAAATAACAGGCTACACAATAGGCTGTACTTTGTTGGGTGGTATGTGATAACAGTGTGTAGAGGTTTAGACTTCATATTGTTGTGGGCTTACAAGTTACAGTATTTCTAGATATGTGTATACGTGGTACTATTTGCTGATGTCTGTCTAGCACATTTAATGTTGCCTGGTATATGCAATAGTTTGTTGCCGACTGCTCGAGAGACACTTACCTCATGCTTTCAATTATTTCAAAACGAATTTGTTAACAAACTGTTGAAGTGGCATGTAACATATTATGCTGAGCAGTGTTTTTTTTTAATTCTCATTAAATATTACGTATTTATAATTATATATATTTATGTTTTAAACACAGATCATGTTAATCAAGAACACCTGAATACAATTCTTATGTAAGTTTTGTATTTCTTAGAATTTTTTTTCTACAGGTTCTTTACAATAAGAATTTTCAAAACATTACTGAATAATGGAAAATCTCTAAATGTATCATAAACAATTCTACATAACACGATATAATTCAGAAACTTCTAGAAGAAAACATATTTTACAAGATAATTGAAATAAGTTATTTTGGCTTTTGGGGGGTAAAAAGGAATTAGCAATTGATGTAAAAACCATGTATAAAAAAAGGTAAGGTTAACATTTATCTTCTTTAAAAGAGAAGGAGATAATGTGCCATGTATGTTGTTAAGAACTAGTAATATCTCGCATAATAAGTAGCATAAAAAATATTGGAAGTTCTTAATTAATTTTCTTCTTAAGACATATTATGTACCACTGAGTGAGCAAAGAAAAGTAAATTTTTATTACTAACTGAATATACTGTATATTGATTTTTCACTAAATGAATTGTAGAAAAACAACTTAAAAAGATGCACATAATTTGCAGTAGCAGTATTGTTTCTGAATGGGCAGTATCTGATTATTTCTCTTTTTGTAGTACATTTTTCACACAGTGTACAAATTGATAAAAACCATGAACTAGTATATAAGATTTTAATGTGCAGAAATGCAGTTATATTTGCTGCCATTTTCTATATTTGTCCAGTATTGTCTGCTTACAAATACTGTAGCATTGAAAATTCTTTTACTGTCCTGATGGTAGTTTCAATAATCTGTATCTGTCTCTGATGTTATTTTCTAAAAGGTGAAATCAGCCCAAATGAGCATTTTCTTTTAATTGGCAAGCTTTAAAATCAGTCTATAGGATCTTCCGTGTGGACATTCAAGATACTTGCTTCTATTCATTTAGCCAAAAAATGGATAGGAACTGGCCTAGAATGAACTTCTAGAGCCCTTTTTTATTATATCGGGTTGTGGAGTAGTCTGGTATTAAAGTAATAGAGATTTTTCCCTTAGTCTCTGAAATTACTGTACCGCTTCTCAGGGTTGATCCATGTAGGTATGTCACCCAGTGCCACACAGTTAACAAGTGCTTCTGTCCCAATATTTTGTAGTGCTCTTGTATATTAAAGTCTCTGACAGATAAGCCAACAGCAGAAAGTGTGTATACCAGTTCAGTGTTATAGTTTGACGTGTAAGTCATGCCTGCCTGGCTAGACCTTACTGCTTCAGCCATTAAGAGGGATCAGTACCTGCCATTTTGTAATAATGGAACTTCTGCATTTAATTTGGCCTACACATTTTCTATAGTGTTTTATATTTCATCAAGGCAGAGGGAATAGTTTCTTGCATTGAGTATACAATAGGCATTGCTTGACTACTATTGCTTATATTATATGTGTGACCATCCATTGAAAAAATTGCTTTCTTTGTCCAGAAGGTTACTAGTCGATAATAGGGTTCTAAATTTTAGGGAAAAATAAACAGGAAAAATTGGGGGGAAAACAAGGAAAAATTGGTTTTTTCCTTGGATGTAAAAATGGGAAAAATTGTATATTTTGATTAAGGTGAAAAACTATGGAAAATTGAAAAGAGTGCAATAAAAATAATATTACAATTTCTGAATTACAAATTGGGATGTTTAATGCATTTACATTCTGGCCTATCTACTGCTACACATAGTACCTTACCAGTACCATGAAAATGAAATAATTAGTAAATGTAACACAAAGTTTCAAAAATAACCACAATAAAATTGGTACAGTAAAATAAACAATATACACATGAATTAAACAGAAATAGTTGTGCAGTAATGTAGTTATTTACAGTGGTGTATTAATGATAATAGCAAATTGTAAATTATACATAGAGACTTTAATTATCTCACTTAAGTATACTACTTAATACAAAAAATTGGATTATAAGAAAATAGAACATTTAGACAAAAATGTTATATATTCTTGTCCATTTTTAATTTACTGAACATAATTTTTTTTTCTCGTTGGACTTGATGATTAATTGAAGTTTACAGCTAAGCGGTTGTCAGTAATCAGCGAGTAGCAAAAAATTATAATAAAAATTTTAAAAATATTATAACTGAATAAGTATTCTAATTCTTTATTTTCATCTGTATATTAAATATAATTGGTTTTTCCTAATGTGAAAGGGGACTTAACTATACTGATTTGAAATAAATTTCATGTTTGTCCTGACACCGTGGTGCTCCTGAGGGGTGGTGAATTACAGGATTATTGTTGTAAGTGGGCGCCACTCAGCTATTGCCCCGGCTGAGTCGGGGGGGCACGAGGTGTCTCAGTGCGTATAGGGGCCGTGAAGCACCCCTCCAGGATGGTGTCGCTGATACTTACTCTCTTCCGCTCCCTGTAGGCCTGGAGCACGCCTCACATGCTGTAACGGAAAACTAACTACTCGGAATGATGAGAGAGGCCTCTTGGTTTCACTCGTTTACTCGACCACGTGTTGGGAATTACAGAGGATTTTACACACTATTACACACAGGCCGTAACTCCTTTCCCAGTGCTCTCCCCTACTTAACTTGACACAGAACTACTTATTATATCTGGTGATTTACAAAAAGATGAAGTGACCACGTGCCACGTGGTCGCGCTAACCAAATGCCTCTGCTGGCGGCTAAATGTTAAATTAACGAACAGATCACAACACAGTAATGCTGATCATGTTGACGGTGTGTGCGAGGGAGTGAAAAAAAAGGTAAAAAGGTTCCGGAGAATATTAAGCAAACAGAGATGAACGACGATCAGTTGAAGACAAACGATGTAGGCTCCCTCGCAAAAACACAACCGGCCGCACTGCACACTAGAGAACAACTGGGGCGAGAGATGCGTGCGCTGGCCGCATGTGATGCGTGCCGGAAGCGCTATCATCGCTCGTGGCCGCACTCAAAATACATTAACAATAATTCTTATTCTAACAATTTCAGTCTCCTTCTCTGTTCTGTTTTACTGCTGCTATATTTAAATGACAATATTTATGGTTTAGTTATTATCAGGCATCACACTACCCCCCTTCCTATCTCATGACACGTGTTCGCGGTTCAGGCTTTGGTCTCGGGCCTGAGGAGGTATGACGTCAGTCCTAAAATCTTAAATTTTGTTGTGTAAGTAATTTTTGTAAATTTGTCCTATTTGGCACTCTTAGGTTTTAGTGGTCCGTTTGGGTTACCTTTTATGTCTGCAATTTCTTTTCTGTGGGCTCAAGTAGAAAGTAATGTTGTGTTGTAGGCCAATAGTTACTGGTTCAACAGTTGTAAGATACTCGTGGCTGTTAATATATTGTCACGAGTGTGACTCGAGGCATGCTAAATTCCAAAAGTTGAAAACTCATGAGGGGTAGTCAATACTTTAAGAGGTTAGCTATCAAAATAATAATTAAAACTTAAGAATTTATTTTGAGAATTTAATACAAAAAAAAATATGAGTTTTACAAAATTTTTACTAGAATTGATAGAACAAGAAAAGGAAATAAATCTGAATTATTATCCTTACTTCATGTAGGAGACACAAATGCAGTAAACAATTTTTAAACTTTACCACCTTAAAACATTTAAAATTTAACAGATTTTCTGAAATTACATTGAATCTAGTTATTTCATTTATGTTTCCTTTTGTCACTCCCAGCTGCAGGGTGTTTCCAATTAAGACAACAGAAAAGTTAACTTACATGTTCCGGTTAGCTGTCCCCATCTTCTTTTCCAGCTAGCTTCTTCTCACTGCCTCTGTCCGATGATGACGACTCCAGGGGGAGGGCAGTTCGCCCTTATATAGCTTTCAACACTTGTTCCCTACTTAGCCCACATTTCACGTGAGGCGATGATCCTTAGTGCAGTGCCCCTGGCATGAAGAAATACAACCGCCAAGGTTTTTTGTTAAATTTCCACGACCGGTTACAATCTACAATGACCATGCCTGAAAACAAAACTAGTCCAATAAAATTATGAATTTTCGAGACGACCTCGAATTTGGACCTAAATTAGGCCCCCATACAAATCAACTTCGACAATATTGCCATGGTAATGTGTGTAATGTAAAGTATTGTTGTGCTATTTGCATGACAGTTGGAACTACTACACTGGTAGATTGTTTATCTTGTAGCATGACACATTTTTGGTTTAATTTTTTGTCTGATTGAAATTATATAAAACATTTTCATAATAATTCTTTCAGAAATTTTTACATACATTTTATATAATAGTTTTCAGCAGGGCTGACAACAGACTTTTGAGGCCTGGTATACGTAGGATCTTTCATGTCCCTCTCTCTGTTGTCACATCATCAGTCATATGTACAAGTATAAGACTACGGAGCTTTCTTCAGCTTGGGACCCAGTGTCTGTACAGCAGTACCCTTTGACACATCAGTCACCAGCTCTACTTTTCAGTTGTAGCTCCTTTACCTACAGACAATTAAGGTAGAACACCTGGGATTCTGAGTGTTATGGAAATTTCTTGTTAAATAAAATGTCTGAGTGGTAAAATAATTGTTTGCATTGAGAAATCTATGTGGTGGATGAATTTTCTAGTTGCATAAAAACGTGTATTAATAAAATTGCATTAGCTGTTTTTTGATATTGGTTTTTAAAATAGGCCATGGAAATAACCAGTGGTTCGGCAGTATGTGTAAAGTCGGCAAAATTTGCAGTGAAAATGTAAAGACCATCTGTAAGCTTAATATAACAGTTATAAAATTTTCGTTAAGATAGTTTTAATTTTAATAATTTTATAAAACACATACGGGAAAAAAACAAAAACTGCACTTAATTTAAGAAATGTTAAGACAACTTAAATTTTTAATTCCTTTAAATAAACAACAACATTAAAGTAAAAACAAATCATTTGTATGCGCAAGTACCATTTGTGGATGATAATAGGTATATTTAATATACATTTTACAAGGATTTTTTTCCACTTCTGAATTGAGGGAATACGCTTAAATTTGTATTCCTTAATTCGGAAGCCTCTTTAAATATTTTCAAAACAATGTATTTTTAAAAGTATAGTATCCATGTTGCTAAGTAACCCTTTTGAAGCTAACAAACTCGCATGAATACTAAACAAATGAATCAGGAATTTGCAAAAGGGACCAAGTCCAAGTGAGTAGTTTGTTGGGAATTAACAAAAAATCTATTATAGTGGATCTGGGAATGAAACAGGTTATCAATAATGGACAATTTGTAAGTATAGTGTGTATGGAATAATATGAAACATAATTCACATAGGTACGCTTTTGTCTTTTATGCTTTAGAAATTAATAAAGTTAGTGGACTTTGTATCTTTTGCAAATATAGGAACTTCCATTCTGACAATGCACGTAAAACGTAACGTCTTGAGTAGTTATTAGTGCAGTGTTGGTTTATTCTATTGAAAAATTAATAATTTAATACATGAAAGCATATTTTGCAAACACACCACCACAAACAGATTCTTCAACAACAATAATTTATGTCATAAACAAAATAATGCACTATTGGCACATTCATGGACACGTCTATTAGTCTGTGGCAGGCCAATGTAGTATATTGTAGTAGAATGTGACCATTTCATCATGAACTGCAACATGCCGCAAAAATTTTACAGTTGCATAACAAACAATAAACCAAACACAACACATACAAAGAAACTTCATTGGTACCAATATCTTTAAAAATGCCGTAATTTATGGCAGTCTAAAAAATAGACTAACGGTGAAGTAGATAGATTATGAGCCTTCTGTGCATGTAACTAACATTGGCGTGTTGACTACATTGTAAATATAAAAAAACGTTTAAATACACATATGAATATGTTTGTTTACGTAGTTTGCCTAAGGAGACACTTCATGTACATAAACTATTTTAAATATGATGGCTACATTCATTATTTGAAAGTAACTACGTATTCTTTAAAACATAGAATCTTAACGTCATTTTAATGTCCGTATCATTTATCATTAACAAAAGGCACAATGTCTAGGACTTGATACTTTTGAAGTTGCATGTACCTATATACATTCCTTTATATACTAACCTGTTTAACGTATTTCTTGTATAGAACTTGGATCCTTTTGCTGCTGACAGCCAAGAGAATACTTTGGAGAGTCGGAATCTTGTATAACCTGAATTTGCTCAAAAAGTGGACTGGTCCCTTTTGCAAATTCCCGATTCAAATACATATTGCTCTACACAAACTTAAGAAGTGAACTAGATTGCTTCACTCCTACTAGAAACTGAGATTTTTCTTGGAAATTGCGCAGAAAGTAGAAAAAAATTTGCTAAATTAAAAACAAAGACTATGTCAGGGCCACCAACTGCTGCTCCCAAGCAGTCAATTTATTCAAGAAGTATTTTTTCAGCCTTTTTTGAATTTTATCTTCTAGATCCCAGGTTGATTTTGAATCCAGGGTGTTCTTCCTTAGTCCATTTGTGCACAGTAATAATAGTTCAAGTATCTCAGCTTATTTACATAGTCAGTATGATACATTGTCAACTGCATTTAGGTCAGCACAAATATTTTGTAATGGCAGGAAAATTTTAATTTGTTGTTATTTAATTGTATTTTAAACAGATTAACAAAACAAGTTCATCACAAAAGAAATCTAATTCTGTTATTTTACGTGTTTCGCCTTCTCCGTTCTGGGGAAAAATGAAGAAAGACCAAATCATCTTGCTTGTGCACTGTTCAGATGCTACGCAATAGATGTTTTTCTGTACTGTATGTTTTTTTTTTTTTTTTTTTTTTTTTTTTTTTTTTTTTTTTTTTTTTTTTTTTTTTTTTTTTTTTTTTTTTTTTTTTTTTTTTTTTTTTTTTTTTTTTTTTTTTTTTTTTTTTTTTTCATGATTTGCAAGACTTAACTTGAAAAAGTAAATACGCTTTAGGTCATTAAGAAATTTATAAGCAAATAGTTCACTAACCTGATTCAGTATTATTTACGTTATAAACTGTTTCACTAGCCTTTACCAGCATTTTAATCTCAATTCATATTTTGAAATAAGTATTATGTGTTTATAGAAAACACTAACAAAAGTTCCTTATAAATACAGTACTTAATGTTAAAACAGTATTTAACATTTCTTATGAGATATATTTAAGAAACAAGCAAACAAATTACATTGGTTAATTTTTTCAAAGTTCTTTTCAATATTTGTACACTACTTATACTATGTACAGTACAGTATACAATTATTAAGTCTTGTCATAACAGTTTTACTGTTATTTTGCAACAAAGCTTACTGAGAGCTCTTTTCTGTAACTTTCCCCTCTGCTAAAGATGGTCCCCTATCTTTATATCGTAGTCTCTAACACCTCTCTTTGTTATGATCTCAGTAGACTTGGAAACACTGTAGAATGTACTCTGAAAACTTTTGTGTAGCTTAGTAAATTCTATTTTGTCATTTTTCACTGCATATTTTGAAATATATAGTACATAATTTTGTAAAATAATAGTTATAAACACATATTTCTTTTTAGAATATTGATTAAAAGTTATAGGATCAATTTCATTTCTCTCTAAAGCACTTGTCATCTCTAGTAAGAAGATAGTGTGATGTACATTATAGCAGCACAAGTATTCTTTTAGTGTACCTGTAAACCAGGAGATATATCTTTATGTAAAGAGAGTCATTAGCATTTTGAAAGATAGTCATAGGCCCATTTTAAATTATAGAATAGACCCTTTTGTCTACTATTGTACACAATTTACATCTTCTGCCCTGATTCTTTAACTTCCAACCAATATAGGGAAGGGTCTCCACAACTGATTGATAGTTGATCTTAGGTGTGAATGCCAACATAGTTTTTAAGTAAAAAATTTTGTTCACGTGCTAAAAAGGAAGGGGTTTTTTGCTTTTCAATTTTATTAGTAATGCTAGTAAATTAAATTAAATTCTTAAATTAGCAATTTTAACTGTAGGTAAAATGTAAAGAACTTTATAACACTTTTACTGTTTAAGGTTACATAACCTCCTATTTCCCTTTTCTCTGATAAACACCTAAAAAGTATTTTTAATGCGTAGGGTATTTTTTCAGTGTTGTTCTTTTATCTGGTCTGTGGTCACAGAAACAGGAGAGTTCAGTAATAAAATATGTAAATTATATGTAGTTGTTGTTGATATAGTAAATCATGAAAATATGTAAAAATACTTTTTTTTAAGTGTGTGCTACTGTATAGGTTTTGCATGCTTCAACTATCTGATTAGATTCAATTTTGTGCGTAGAGTTTGTGTGTGTTTAATGGAAGCTGACAACACTGTAAATCTTGTCCTAGTGTCTCACACTCACATGTGTGTCAGCCCCGCGTTCACCTGCTATAGGCCGCTACTGCTGGCATCATTCCAGTCCCGCTGTTCTGTGCTGCCAATTTTTCATAATGTGCTCTCACTTGTGTTAGTCCCATCACCCTGCCAGCATCATGTGATCATAGTGTGTCTCTGTTCTACTGCTTCAGACCTCAGCAGTATCCTGTAATTGAGTTAAAGTGCCAAGACCATTTAAGCGTTTCTTTTCTACCATGCAAAATAAGCTGTAATACTGTTACAGTATATGCTACAGAAAATCCTTTTTTATATTGTACCTGTCATTAATTTTATTGATCCATACTGTATACAGCCATGAATGATTAGCTAAGATTATGCATAAATATTTAATGTTGATTGCAGTTACAAGTATACATTGTTGTCCTGAACAATAGTGTACTACTTATTTGTGTTACGTAAGTTATTTGGATAAGGCATCCTACACAAAATTTAGGGGGGCATGGCATCACTTCACACACTTTATTATGATAAGACATATTGGTAAGGTAAAAGGCCCAGTGGATGAGTGGAAGGGGAAGAATTGTGTTGGAATTGATTAGGGCTGAATGATAAAACATATATAATGTTCCTGAGTCTGCAAGGCTGAAATTTTCTGAAATTTCCTTCTGATTCATGTGTTGCAACTTAGTGGCTTAGAAAAACATGTGCATGTATGAATAGCATTTAAATAGGTCTCTGGCAAACATACCCAACTCATATTGCAAAGGAGGTGGTTATAGTCCTGAGTTCAGACGTGTTGTACATCATGGTTTATTTATCTGCATAAAATTCTAATTAATTTATTAGTTACTATTAAAGTATTTAATAGTACACTTCTATGCTCAGCAATGCACTATTCATGCATGTTTCTGTATTTATAAATCCATTTTTTAGTGGTGTGAACAGAAGTGCTTGCAACTTCAACATTTACAGTTCAGTACACTTTGTAATGTTACTATATGTGGACCATGATTAAAATCAATATGACTATTGCCATTGATTGGCGTCTTTATAAAATATCCCATGTAAATAAGAATGTATATGCACATGTTGCTGTTATAAATTATCTTTAAACATTAAAATATATATCAGCTACCTACTTTTATGAACCATGTTGAAAGTTTATTGATGCATGGTTATTGATGCCTATATATCTGTCATTCTGTTAGATTCCAAGCATTTGAGGGCACCTAAGCACTCTTGAATGATATAGTAATGGAATTGAAAAGGGATAAGATAATATTATTAATCACCTGATTAGCTTATTTTGACATAATTGGAGCTGAAAAATCTTTAGGGGAGAAAAACCCATCATCTTATGTATCAAGGGCAATTAGCCTTTCCGAATTATGATGTTGGCCCCATGGAATGTGTTGTGGGCCTCTGTTATTGTGGTACTGTAGGTGATGAAAACGAAGCAGTGATACACTAAATGTGATTCTTGCATTTGCCAAATTCATGGAAATCTCATTACATGATTTGTAGCCAGCCTCCTCATTACCAAGGCATGCTTGCGCTCTACTGCTTGTAGAATAGAAAAGTAAAGTAGAATGTTCCGTGAGAAGTTGCATATCTTACTCTGTTAGCATAAGCACAGAATAAATACACACTAATAGAAGCGATAAGACACAACGACACATATACGGATAGACCCAGCGTAGGCTATTCTCTTTGCACTACCGATGTGTGGCCAAAACAGCTGATTGTGGGCCGCGTTTGCTGTGGAAGATAGGGTTTATGACTTATTTCAGGTGCGGATGTGTTAAATGTAAAGGAATTTACCTATGAAAGTCTGATTTCTTGTAGAAAACCTAAAACGCTAAATTTTTTGCACATTATATACCCATTTATTTGGTTGCAATGCAAAATCAGTCAAGATATAGGGTACTACTACACTGTGCGACATTGTTTACTTTGTATTCAAAATACGTCTGTGTTTAATAATTTTGGTAATTAATTAAAGGAATACAACACTGGCTTATAAACATTAAATGTTTACATCATGTTTAATTATCTGACACCATTGTATTTGCTGCAATAACCTACATTTATAAATATATTGCACTGCCTAAATAGTAGTTTTTGTTGGGATTACATTAAACCACTTGACTTTTCTCGTCCAGTTATGCTCTGGAAAATAAAATGGTACTAAGGCTTGGGTAATAATGATCATACTGCCAAAACTTGCAGTGAATGAGACAGTAGTTATGCCATTGGCAATATTGGCCTTTCTGTGAATTTGGCTGTAATATTTTGTCCCACCCAAAATCCAATTTTCTACGACATGAAACCAATCCTTGTGAGGGTGAATTCAGACACAACCCACATAGTGTTCAAAGCAAATATAATATTATTGCATCCAATCCCAGTGAAATATTAGATTTACTTGGCCAAGAGTACGTAATAAAAATTATTTTTCAAAACCAAATTTGAAACTTTACAAAAGTGTTCTAGCTGCGATTATACCTCAAATTCTATTTACTTTACACTACAGTACAGGCATGGTGAGTGAGAGATTTTCGTTAGCGCTTAACACCGCTGTCGTTAGTGCTGGTGAGGGATGACATGTGGTAAGTTTGGAGCAGTACCGGTATGAAAGGGTGGGGGAAACGGGAGATCCCCAAGAAAACCCGTGGACCAACGGCATCGTCCGGCACGATTCCCACATGCGAAAATCCGGGGACCGACCTCGTCGGGAATCGAGCCCGGATCGTCTGGGTGGGAGGCGAATGGTCTGACTATTCTGTCACCGCGGCCCCCACAGACATGGTGATTGTGTTGGTTATGTGTAATTTGGTCACAATCTGTCAGGCAAATGAAGAATGTAAAAAAATATACCCAACCGATAGAGGCATAATTATATGAGGGGTTAAAATGAAAGTGAAGTAAGTAATTAATTTGAATATATTGTGGTTATTGTATATTGGCTTTATTTGTATGCCCAAAGTTTAAATATAAAGTGAGTTATGTCAGGGCTGCATTAACAAATTGGAAAATCATTTTATGAGTTCTTCCAAAAAAGGATAATATAATTTGCAGTATAGTCACAAATTTTACCTTATTTCTTTCAGAATTTCAAAAAAGCAAAGTGTAAGTAATAACATAAATGTAATAAGCTAAGAAATTTGAGACTGTTATTGTATTAACTCTAAATTTCCCACAAGGACTTAAATTTCCAAGCATGTTATGGTGAAAGGATTTATGTGGCAAAAAAGCCCCGTTCTACATATTTCTGCTTCCACCGAATACAGTATAAAATTTTTTTGCAATACAGTAATTGCATTATTCAAACTATTTATTGTTCACTGACAAATATAAGGCCGCCTACCAGCTTGTGTATAGTTGACAGCAATATTTGTAACACTGTAAATAAATTGTTCAAAACCAGAAAAATTAGATATTTTTAAGTTTTCAAATATTTTACTTTCCAGACAATATTAAACTATTTCCTGTTTTTTTTTAAATACGAACCGTTTCCATTACTTAAACTCACCAAGTGCCAAGAAACTATCTCCACAAGCACAAATATAAATTATATTCCATATTTATCGCAAAAAAAAAATCAACAAGGCAAATTAATTACTAACCACAACATTACAAAAAAACTTATAAACGTCTAAATTAACCTAAAATCCTGGTATTTAATATGTATGTGAAGAAGCTATCTGCAAAAGGAGCACAAATATGCGATCTGTTCTTAAAAATTCAAAGAAGGCACATTCAAAACTAAATTACAATAAATTTTGCATACGTAAATAGCCCATGTGTTGTTATTTTAGACGCTAATAACTGTCTGCATAACACAAGTAAAAATATACATACAGTGCTTGATTTTTACATCAAAAGAAAGATGCAAATTTATCAATTCATATAATATGAATTAAAATCAGTTAAAAAAGCATACCTGTTGAATGAAATTGGTATCCCTTTGTCTGCCTTTTCATTACAGCCGTAGAAAACACATTTCTGGACCATTTTTACAACACGCTGCAGCAAATTCAAATGGCATCCATGCGAAAACAGGCCACAATCAGCTGTCTAGAGAGCGAAGTTGTTTTTGCCTCAATATTTTTGCGGCATACTGGGTCTATTTATATCTATGTCTATGATAATACATGATATTTATTGAACTCGTTTTCTTTATGGATTGTCATGGTGTTGGATTTCTTAGAAGTTTGGTTGGACTGCAGTTTTGTAGGACCAGATTTTACTATCTGGGGGGAAATTGACATGTAAGTGACGTCACATTTCTGTTTCTAAATATGTAAATGAAATACAACCAAATTATAGTATTTCTTGCAAAGTAAGCAGTTGTTAAAAACCAGTGGCTTAAATTCCACATGGCTTTGTTTACTTTCCTGTAAGCCCTGAGTGCTAGCACAATAACATTGGTTAAAAGGCTCCATTATGTAGCTTCTAATAGAGTTAGTTATTATCTCATGTTGAGCTTCAAATCGTCATGTTTATTATTTCTAAATATTTAGTTAATACACAAAGTATATCAACAAATACAAGTGGTTGCATAAGTCTCTAATCCACATGGTATTGTTTACATTGCTGTACGCCCCGAGAGCTGGTACGTTAACAACAGTGGAAAAGCATTTCTTGTCGCTTCTGTTACTACTTATTTATTTTGTGGTATAGGTGTCTACATACTCTTTGGCAGAATTATGTAAGGCAGCTGTGGTGAAATAAAGAAATGGGCAACAAGCAAGAGACGTTAGCCAAAGTAATGCCTCATGAATAATACCTCCATTTTGAGTTTTCTGAATTATATCCTTTTTCCATCCTTCTGTCACTCCGTGGCATTTCATTATGTGAGCTGCTTCTTAAGGTATCCCATCCACTTGTGACAATTGAACCACCAGACAACAGTAAACATAGATCATGCGGGGCTCATCATGTGTAACAAACTAAGCCCATCTCATGAAGGTTAGCTTTTTGTTATTATTGTTGTTGGTGTGGGTGTTTATTATAGAATATTGCTTATAAATGGCGAGGTCGTCTTTGACTGAAATATAGTCGGCTCTCTGTAATCCACTTTGAGTTATCAGGTTTGTGGCTTATGTACGGCACCTTAAAAAATATTTTAAAAATATTAAATTGTGTTTTACTACATCAGTGGTTTATGATGTTACAACAGCAACTTAACAGAATTACAATCTGAATTTAACAAGCTTAAATTTTATGTTGGCTTATGAAATTTTTTGCATAATGGCTTGTCAATGTTAAAATTTGCATGTCACAGTTTTAAGTACAATACTAAAACTAACCAATTTATCAAACTGAAAGAATTCGCACTGCATTGTAGGCTACTGGGTCTCCTATATTAAAACGAAAATTAAAATATTTTAGACTTAAAAAAATGCTAGAATTTGAAATTTATACTTTAAAAATTTATGAATGTTTTAAATATACAAAAATTTTACTTTGTGGTTTTTATAGTTTTTTAGACTCTTATTTACGGTGATTTTTTTTTCTTCCATTTTGATAAGTCGTTGGTTTTAATGTCATACTTAAAACTGTGACGTGCAAATTTTGGCTTTGACAAGCTATTATGCAAAAACTATGATAGCTAAAAAAATTTCATAAGATCAGAATTTAGTCAGAATTTATGTCTAACAAAATAAAAAAATATGTTCACAAATTAAAAATAATAACATTACAAATTGCGGTCTGCTGTGCCCTTAATTACTACTGTCTGTGGTAGTCTTCTCACTGAGAATTTTTCCTTCATACCCAAGTTTTGTAAATGTGTTCAAAGTAATTCTGTCATGAACATTACTGGAGACACATTTTCTCGAGTAGTATTTCATGCTGTTAACAATCCTGTACCAATGTCAAGAACACTATCGAAAACAGGAGTGAAGCATTACTTTTGGTTTGGCGTAGGGTTTATTTTTCACGTTGTACAGACGTAAGTTTAAAATTTTAATTTGTGGTGTGAGAGGGGAGCACTGTATCTTAAGTCTATGGAACAATATTGACCTGATGAAAATCAGTATTTTAACAATTGAGATTTAATTAAGTTTTAGTTTTAAAACTCTCGAATTGCAGGGCAGTATATCAATGTGAGGGTCATCTCCCCTGTGACCTAGCTCAAAATCCATCTCTGGTTGGAACAGCGATAAAAAATGGCTGTGGAGTATTTAAAAAAATCATGTTTTATCCAAGTCTGTCAGATATAACTAGTAGCAGGTTTTGAAAGTAGTAAATGTCTCGTACTGAAAATAGACATCTTTATTTTAATTTGTTAATTCATTAGTATTTTTTGTTTCTCTGTGTGCTGGCAGTTTTTGAGAGAAGAACTGAAATACGAGGAGGGATACGAGCCCAGGCAAAAGGCTTTCCATCGTAATGACGACATGCATATCTCGGTTCGTGAGCTGTGGGAAGCCTGGATCCGTTCAGAGGTGAGCAATTTGTTGATAATTGTATCTTTGTTGTGTTTTTTTTCTTGTTGCTTATCTTTGTTCTTAAAACTTCATTTCTCAAATTTAAAAGTTTTTCTTAAATTTTTAAAATTGTGTTGCTTAATTTTTTTTTTTTGTAGATTGAAACATAGTGTGAAACAAAATAGACAGTTAATTATTGTTAAATTATTATTATTTTAAGTTTAGGTGCATTGGAATTGCTGCATTCATACATATGTATATTGTGTGCTCATTGACAAATGCTATCTTGCAGGTTTTTATGTAATTAAATAAGATATATATATATATATATATATATATATATATATATATCATATTTGCTTTTCTAAAGTGGTTTCAGACTTTGATGCAAAAATCCCCATCAAGGAATGATACTTTACTTCCAATTTGTTTTGTTCAAACTCCAGATATTTGTCATAACTGCTTTGAATATAATGTGTGTGTGTGGTGAGGAATTTCTCTACTTGATTAGTTAGGAATTTCTGTACTTGAGTAGTGAGGAATTTTGTAGTAGACATGACTGTGAACTCTTTTGTACAACTTCATCCTTTTAGAGACAGAGAACTTGTTTACTTTCTTGCTGTTGTAGTCTTGATTTGATTTGTGGCTTCTTTCCTCCTTCAAGTTGTTTTGCCTCCCTCCCTCCTTCTCAGAGCTCTGGGTCAAATCTATTAACACAACTGTTTAGTGTCGTGGCCTGTTTGAGTTGAGAATGTTGCGTCACACTCTCGTGCTACTGTTTCTAAATGGTGGTTGATAAACATGTGGCAATACATACACTCCTAAGGTTTATGTAAAGTGTACCCCAAAGGCTGCTGCAGCTGGTGACCATACCCATAATAATCACTATTTATAAGTCTTTGTGTCCCAAAAAGTGATTGCTTGTTTTTGTGGAAGTTTTGTCCTCGTACTGAGTTTGCAGGCCCTGTGCTATGGCATAGTTCTGTATTTTTATACTCCATTCCACTCTCAAGTAAAACTGTTTGGTTGTAGAGATTTTCATACAAGCTGGCATAACTTTGCGGACAGTTCATTGCCAGCACAGTAATTATATGTGACAGAAAAGGATTATTTACTTTCCCTTGTAATATTGTTGGCTTTTGCAACTGTTGAAAATTATTTGGCTGGAAAAGCAACTAACATTTCTTTTGCATTAAAGTGTTGGTCTTTATTTTATTTATTTATGTGTATGCTTTTCAAAACTGTATGCAAAATACATAGTTCACATTCTGTTAGTTTTTTCCCCCCTTCTCTAGGTTATACATATTACCATGTACACATATATGCGATGGTAGGGGGGAAGGGGTTGTACATGTCTGCATTTTTTTTTTATTTATAGAACTGGTATTTTGGACAAAATTATTATTTTTACTACAAATACACTTTTTTTTATTTAACAAAAAGTAAGCATCAGAAGATTTAATGTGTATGTGATATATGTGTGTGAAATGTGCAGTGTTGTCTATTTTGGTGCTATGTACCAACTTTGCCTCTCTTGGGTGATTTGTTCTGGTTGTGGCTACATTTCTTTGCTAGTGTTTGTATGCAAAAAAACTAGTGCAAGCAATAGAAACAAAGCTTCAAAATTATTTATAAATGTCAAATTTAATTTTAAACATCTACAATAATACTAACAAAAAAACTTCTTCAAACCATTCAGATATTTGCAGTGTGACAAAACTACAAATTTGATCATCTTTTTAGCTTCAGAACCAACATTTAACTATATGGGCCTTCCTCTTGTATTTGTAATAATCTTATTATAATTTTGTATATGTAAATGTAGGCAAAACTTAAGTTTTATATGTCGAGGGGAATATCTTTGTACATTTTACCATTATCTGTTTTTGTATTATGTATGTTTTAATTCATCCAATAAAAAGTTAAAAGTGTCTAAATAGATTTTACTTTCTTCAGTTGGTGAAAAAAAGTATGACCATCCTAGTTGAATTTTTCCCAGCGCATCAAATGTGTGAATCTTTGTTATAATGTTGCAGAAATGCTGGTACATTTATGGTACTACATATATTCCAGGGGGTGTTAATGCATTTCTTGAAAGGCATAACTTACTACAGTTGAGCTGTTTGGTAAAAGTTAGTTGCAATGCATCTAGATTTTGAGCTGCTGGAGATGGGAGTTCTGCTGTCACATTGTGCCGACTTGTGTAAATGGGCTTCGCTATGGTTTTGGATTCTTGACTTGGTCTCAACCTGTCTACTGTAAAGAATGTAGTGAAATGTTCACGACTATAATGTAATTAAGTTAGTTGTGAGCAGTTTCATGTGGCAGGTTCACAACTGGACAGTGGAGCAGACCACAGAATGGCTAGCGTCAAATGTGGAGCTGCCACAATACATTCCAAACTTCATCCTGCATCAGGTGACTGGAGCCACCCTACCCAGGTAGGTTCGACACCCACCGTCATTCCTTCACCACATTGTTTCAATCACTGGATTTCACTGATTAGTAAGGGCATGCAAAATTTATTTTTGCAATAAAATAATTTTTTGTGCTAAAATTGTGTTTTAAAGTGAATACCAGCATTTTGAATACAATTAAATATTGTAGATAAATAGAGTACCTTACCTACAACATTACTAATTAGTTTGCTAGTTACACTTATTACCTAAAAAACAATTAATGGTGCTTTATTTCTGCTGTATTCCCATACAGATATACAGTAGTGGCAAATTTGTGTTGGGTGCGCAGTCAGAAGTGATTTGATTGATTACTGCCTGCTGCCTTTATTTAGTTAATTTACATAAGTGAATGAATAAATTATTATTTTACCAGTTATATCACCAATACTGACAATACTATCATAGTACCAGTTTTATAAGAATGGCAGGAAATAGGCCGTTAGGCTAAAAAGTAATATAACAGACAGAGGTACAAGTACTTACAGTTGATACTTGTAAAACGCATATGCTCCACCGAGAATGACCTAAACAAACAATGTGACCAGATAGCCAGAGCTTTCATAAACAGAGGTTAGCCCAAACCAATTGTTCACAAACAGTGCCGTCACTAACACAGACACACAAACCAAAACCACTAATTCTGACATCCCCCTGGTTGTCCCTTACCATGAAGGTTTCAATAAACTCAAGACCATCATGAACTCTGGACACAAAATCCTGGCTGCCTCACCACAGACACAAGACTTGTTTTCAAGGCCCCCCAGATTGGTTTTCAAACGACCATCCAACCTCTGCAACAAACTAGTCCGTCCGAAACTCCCAACAACTGCAACCTCCAGCAAAAAAGTTAACCCCAGAGGCTCCTACCCCTACAACGGTTCTCTCTGTGGTTCCTGCACCATTCATCAGCCATCTACCCACTTCAACAGCAGACTGACAAACCACACATATCCCATCCAAGGTAGCCACAACTGTGCTACAACAAACCTGATATATCAGCTTCAATGTAAACACTGTGATGTAGAGTACATAGGCCTAACCACCAACACTCTAAGACAGAGAATGAATGGCCACAGAGCTGACACAAAGCAAGCCCTAGCTGGACACAACATCTGTCCACAAGAAAAACCAGTTGCAGCTAATGCAGCTTCCCACAGCAAAGATTTTGACTCCTGCTACAGCACCAGAATAGTGAAATCCTTGCCATCTTCTTGCAATAGTTCAGAGCTCAGATGCTGGGAACTGGCCCACAAATATATTACAAAATCAAGACAACCTCCAGGCCTCAATATCAGATAACTTACTTTTCCTCCCCCCTATTCACAGCAAGCCATCACACCCAGACCTACATTACTGCCCCATGTTTGTAATTCCCGCCATGCTTAGTTCGCCTTCCGGCCGCCAGGCTTACAGGTAACAGAGCATACACTGCTGCTGGATTGCAGTGTGCCATGTCTTGCCGCCCGAGGAAGCCAGTTTAATACTGGCGAAACGTTGTGACCACGCTTCCACGCAAAAATGTGTCGTCCCTTCGTGTGTGTACCTATTTACAAGTATCAATAGTAAGTACTTGTACTTCTGTCTCTTATAGTACCAGTTTTGTACAGCTCTAAATATGTAATCCAGGGGCAGTGTATGGTTGTCTCACAAATGAGGTGGTGGGACTGTACAAACAGATTCTATATTTTGATTGTACAGTACATTTCAGTTATTTTTTGGTATTAACATCAATTAACTATGTATGATGGTTTGGCAGTTCTAGTAAATTTTTAACATTTTCGTAGTAGTTACACATTTTTAGCAAGTAAATATATATAATGTTACTTATGCAGCACATGGCTGCAAAAAAAAAGTGTTTTAATATTCATCATTGTTTATAATTAATTCCTTAAATTAAATATAATTAAAGTCACAGTTTATTTGGTAGTATTAATATAATTATTAATATTATTTGTTTCTAGGCTTGCAGTAACCAACATGCATTACTTGCACAATATCCTTGGAATAAAAGACCCCATCCATAAACAGAAAATAGCTTTAAAAGCTATGGATGTGGTGTTGTTTGGGCCACCAAAAGGTAAAATTTGTGGAAGAGTTATGTTTTTTATTTTGTTGAAATCAAATTGAGTTGGTGAAGGCAGAGTTGTTGCCTAGATTGTAATTTTTGTACATACAGCACCACCAGTGCAAGATAATTTTTTTCTGCAGAATATAATCATCATGTAAAAGACTTGGTGCTGGTGACTTTACTGTTGGGAGCTCTGATTGGCTGCTGGTATGCCTATCGGCAGAACAAAAACTCTCGCAACCATTTGCATCGTATGATGAAAGACATGGAGAGCTTGCAGAAAGCTGAGCGTGCACTTGACCACTTACAGGTTAGTAGCATACTTACAAACTCTGTGTGCCTTTTTTGGTACGTTATCACTTATTTACTCTGTGATAACTTTGTTCCTTCCAAATGTATAGAATTACCTGTATCTATTCAATTCGACAGTGGTACAAGAACAAAATTTAAAAATATTTTATTCTTTCAGTCAAAATTGTATGGTGTCTTCTACAGCCCCACTTCTATTCCCCTCCAGTATGTAGTGGTACAAGCGTAATCTGTCAGCTTCAGCATCCAAGTACTGACCAAGCAGAATAATATATTCAGTCTCCATGGCGTCACGTGCGGCGGCAAGGTTTCTTATCTCAGCGTTCAATAGTTATGTAGGTTCGAGAGCACATGGATGGATAACAACAATACTTGTTAATTGATGCAACTTTTTACTGCTGAACTTCCATAATTCACCATTTCAGATACTCCAAGACTATTACGAATTTCCGGTGAGCAGACACACGTGGCCGCAGCCACCCTTCCTCCACGAGGCAATCTTAAAGACAGTGAAAAATGGCAGTGCATCCGCTCACCCCCGCGAGGATGCGGATGCATACCTCGGCCTCAGGGAACTCTTAATTATTACAATATATCTTATGCACCACAGTGTCACGAATTTAAAATTGCCGACTCGGGCCACCAAAACATTAATTAATTATATTAAGGAATGAGCAAATGTTGGTTATTGAGACTGAAAACAAATTAAATTGGAAAAGCGTCACTCGCGGATGGATACAACACAGAACTAAAACGGCCGTTACATCCCTAACTACGTCATGCCAGCCCCGGGAAAACCAAGTATCCTGAAGCCTATCACGTGATCAACTCGGCGCCAGCATGACCAGAGGCCAAATTCAAACAAAGGACAACAAACCAAAACGGAAAATCGGCGATTACGTCATTCCTATCAAAAATATCATGAAAAACTACTTGAGTAAAAATCCTGCAAATAAAACGCTGATTAAAATGAGACCTGATTCAAATCCCTAGTACAAAATTTAACTCAAAGACCAATTCCACACAGCAGATGGCCCTCTAACTCTCCATAAGTTCAGTATCAATCCCAACAAAAGTACAAATATAAAACTAGTAAATTAGTTACCCTTTATGAATATGTCAAATAGTAAGTATGCATCACAATTTAACCTAGACATTTTATATTATTATTAGGTATAATTTTAAATATGTGTGGCTCACCGGGCATAATTACTTAGCACATTGGCAGGTCATTTAATCATCAAAAGGAATACAATAGTGAAGATTGTTTGATAATACCAGTCCAAGCTCATTCATAATAAAACAGCTGATACACCCAATTCAATCGAAACACATGATGCGTTGGCAAGCCAGGCACACACTCACCTATGACCGGGCAATACTAACCATCAATTGATCTGTGCAATTCCTCTCACTTGTATTACACTACCTAGGTAGATTGTTGCGGAGGCACCTTAACAGCCTGGAGGCATACCAGTGACTACAAACACATAAGTTGTCATAAGGGCACAATGAGATGCACATACAACTTGAATAGGGGCTCAATATGGCCAGATGCTTTACAAGTATCTTCTATGATAGCAAGTGATTGTGA
>PNEQ01001632.1:9174-20165 GCA_003012365.1 Medauroidea extradentata | reverse complement strand
GCAATTCCTCTCACTTGTATTACACTACCTAGGTAGATTGTTGCGGAGGCACCTTAACAGCCTGGAGGCATACCAGTGACTACAAACACATAAGTTGTCATAAGGGCACAATGAGATGCACATACAACTTGAATAGGGGCTCAATATGGCCAGATGCTTTACAAGTATCTTCTATGATAGCAAGTGATTGTGAACTTGCTTCCTAAGGAAGCTGGTTTAGCAGCAAAGCTGTGCGTATCCACCATAAAAATTAATTTTCTTAATGTGTATTCATGAAATCAAAGATGGAGAACACATTTTTTCGCACTGTTACGACGTTTCACCTGCCGAGCAAGTTTTCTTGGGTAGTGAATAGTGGCTCACTGCCACTGCAACAGCACAATAAAATGTGTTGTCCATATGTACGTGTTTTTGTGTATACTTACCTGCAAGTATAATTATGTAAGTGCTTGTGCATTGCTGTCTAAATGTAATTGTAATAATTTTTTGCTGCACTGCTTTAAAAATTAAAGCAGGAGACATATGTAATTGCAGATGCGTAATTCATGTTGAATACCAAATAATTTCTGCGCTGTACTTCAGGAAATAATTTTGTTTTCATGTAATTATTAGTGACCGAACTAAGCTGGAATAATGGCATATTTTGTTGCAGAAAGAATTGGAACGAGCCAGGCTAGAACAAGAAAGTGTTGCTTCTCAGAAGGAGAATTTGGAAAGGAAGTTGCTGGAACAAGGCAGCCAGCAAAACTTAGAACAACTCAGGACATCATGCTCAGACCTTGAAGTTACTCAACTGAAGGATGAGATTGAAGTTTGTACTATGTATATTATTTTAATTGTATTATTGTTTAATTCCTTTGACTGTTCAATTTTTTTTTTGTGTGTTACGTGTTGGAGTATATGAACAAAAATAAGAACTGTGATAATATTTTTAAAAAGTGGGACAGTGATGGTTTGAGAAATGAGCACCGCCCGACACCTACACCAAGAAATCCACACCCCCTTCCCTCTCTATGGTGATCATTTTGTGATAACATTTTAAAGGCTTATGCACATAGATCATGAAAAGTAGTGCAAATTAACACTGATGTATTAAATGCATTTTTAAAATTGGTTTTGACACTATACGTAGTTGTAAAGTGAATTTCACCATTGTTTGCCAAATCAACAAAAATGCCGCTCCCTGTCTTCCACATTATAAACCTTTCTCCACCACACCAAATGTGAAAATGTACGTTAATTAAAAATTGAAATGACTTTTGGTTTTTGGTGTATTCCGCAAGCTCCTAATTTACGTTAATTCAACATGCTGACTTTGAAATTCCTTACAACCCCTTCACTTATACAAGATGTTTCTGAAATACTTTTACAAACTTCAGGGGTAGGTTCTTTATACCAAAACCAGAAAAACCTTATATCTGAAAACCATTAGTTTTTTGAATTATTAATGAAAGTTTAGTTCAATGTGTTGCAAGGTAAATTAGTTTTGTAAACAGTCATTGAATAATGTTATTGATTGCATATGCCCTAATTTATATCCTCTTAGCATTGGTGAAAGTGTCATAAACTCAGAAAGTCACAGTAAATGTTTGAAAAGACATCCTCTTGCTTGCACACATCTGATCATGCACTATTGCTCCCTTTCAAATACTCCTACATGTTGCCGTACTGATTCACAAGTGTCCATGGTTACAACTGCAAAATAACACTAGTCAAACATCACGAACAGATTATTTACAAATGTAAACATATTTCCTCTGTAACATATCGTCATAGAGGATACAAATGAGTTTGACACTTTCACCAAAGTTAAGAGGATAGAAATTAGGGCAGATGCAATCAATAACATTATTCAATGACTTTATATAACTAATGGACACCATTAGTGTAAGGTACTTGGCCTACACGCCCTATTTAATTTTTCCAAATTTGTTTGTTGTGCGGAATTGTAGCTTCGTGTTGGCATAAACGTAACGTAACCATAATCTTAACTTCCGTAACTTTGAAATACGTTTGTACGTAGTTTTCGGCGTCGGCATAGGTCTAATGGGATCCCGAGATGCTTCATGGGGCACTAGCTATAATGGAAGGGTGTAGGTTAGATGTCGCCCGGTGCTTGGGAAACCTGGCTTGCCGAGTGTAGTGCGTCGAGATCACCGAGTGTTAGAATTAAGAAAGGACATGTGAGTAGTATCTAAGTTGCAGAGCCGGGACTTAACACCTCAATGTTGGTGTAGACCAAGGCAGGAGTACAGCAGAACACTTAGTTAAGCGAGACGTAATTTCCACAATAACTTATGTGTTAAACCTATTAATTTACGAGCGGTGGGCTGAACCATAAATACAAGCAATTTCTGTTAACAATTTGAGTGTAATGTGTGACAGGCAAGAGCATTTAGTTGTGACGTCACACGAGAGCGCTGGTTCCAAACAAATGTTTGTTTTGAAAGTTTAACATTGAAAACTCCATTTGGCATCCCGACGTATTTTTGTAAATACGTTAAAAAATACAAATACTTTCGTTTAGACCTAAATAATGTCAAACATGAGTGCGGCAGGACTTCTAGCGTAATAGGATATCGTCGGAGACGGAAGAATTTAATACACGTAGCGGGAAAATAAATTTGTGCTGGTCATTGCAACTTGTATAGCATGCATCCTTAGGAAATAATATTGTAAGGGGCGGAGATTGTTAAAACTTAGGATGTTATAAAGTGTATAAATAATATTAAAACTGTATTTGCGCATATTTGTGGGAATGTTCAAACTAATTTATTTTCACATTAGGCGAAGTTAGGCAGAGGTTATTAAAATGTAAGCCTGTACAAATGCTGCTGCTGACGAACATTAGGGATGGCTTATTTATTTATGTATTTATTTAATTATTTATTTAATGTAACGTCTCAGTCTTGTGGGTTTGCTAGCTGGGCTCAAATGTGAGCTAAAAAAAAGGTTGATATAATCTATTTCTGGCGTACTCTGTTTATTGCCCCTGTCCGATGATTTTTAGTGTCCTTTCCCTACAATTTTTAGTCCTCTGCCCTAAAATTTCAAGTCCCTCTGCCCTACAATTTTCAGAGACTGCCCTACAATACTCAGTGCATCTGCCCTACAAATAGTGATTCTGCCCTAAAATTTTTAATTCGTCCGTCACTGCTCCATGATTTTTTATGCCCCTGCCCCACAGTTCTGAGTGCATCTAACACTGTCTCATGATTTTTTGTGTCACTGCCACACATTTTTTAAAATGTAACTATCCTACAAATTTTGTGATTATCCTAAAAGTTTTTGTACCTCTGCCATGACCCTGCCCCTGCAATTTTTAGTTCTCCTACCCAACAATTTTCTTTCTGTACATTTATCCAACTGTACCCTACCCTACAATTTTCTGTACATCTGCTCCATGATATTTAGTATCCTTACTTAACATAACCAGTGCACCTACCCTACAGTTTTGTTTACCTCTGCCCCATAATTTTTAATATTTTTTCAGTTTTCCTCACATTTCCTGTGTCCCTACTGTACTATTCTGTGTTTAGGCCGATACCCTAAACTTTTCTGTACAGTACGTCTACCTCATGATTATTTTTAATGTCTGAATTAGAAAAGGGGGGTTGGGGAAGGGATCCCATCATTGACAAGTATGAATGGAAAAACTACGACAAATGACAGAGAGAAAGCTGATATGCTGCAGGTTCAGTACTTGTCAGTGTTCGAAGCAAAGGAGAACTGGAATAGTGAGACAAATAGACAAAATGAAATAGAAATGGATTGGGGACTGCCTCCAAGGACGGAAGCAGATGGTGAAAGGAAGGGTGTAACTGACAGCGGGGTGACATCAGTGATGCCACAGGGAAGCGTGCTCGGTCCAGTATTGTTCACCATTATTGCGAATGGTATGGATATTGGGATTAGTGGCAAAATAAGATGGTTTGCAGATGACTGTTTTTTGTACTCGGTGGTGGGCAGTGGGGTCAACTTGTAGGCGGACATTGACAGGATGTGTTTTTGGACTGTGGAAAACAAGATGAAGGTCGATGTTTGTAAGACTTAAGTTAGTCAGGTTTACTAGGAAGAGAGTGATAAGCAGAGTCATTTACAGATGGGATGGGCAAGAGATAGAGGATGCCACTCAATATAAGTATCTAGGGGTTGTGCTGCAAAGTGACCTTAGGTGGACAAAACAGGTGGAGAGAGTGGTTACGAAGGGGAGAAGAGCTTTAGGTTTTAGGGAAGGATACTGAATGGGGCTAACTCTGAGGTGAAGGAAAAGGCATACTGCACAATGGTACGACCAATGTTGGAGTATTCCGCTGCTGTGTGGGACCCGTACATGGAAGTTGAAGTGCAGGAAATAGAAAAGGTGCAGAGAAGGGGGTCGAGATGGGCGAAGGGTAGGTGGAGAAGACAGGGGCAGGATGGAGAGGAGGAAGGTAACTATAGGCCATCTGTAATGATGAAGGAATTGGGATGGAGTACATTGAAGGACAGAAGGAGAGTTGAAAGACTGGTGAGGATGTAAAGAATTGTGAATGGATAGAGAGGATGGAGAGGGTTACATTGTCACCTAACTAAGGGAGGGGGTATAGAGGGAGAGAAAGAGGAAGCAACAGCCAGAAGATTGAAAGGGTGTGGAGGAGAACGGAGCGGGGTAGGCAGTCAATGCTTGTGAGGTCAGCGAGGGAGTGAAATGTTTTGCAGAATGACTTGGTGACAGTAAAGGGGGTTGGTAGGTTCAGGGATGTTTTGAAGAGGGTTTTCTAGAGGTGGGAACGTGTGATCTCACCACTGTGCAGCAGCACATTTGTGAGCATTTCTTTATTAATTTTGTCTTTCCCAAACATTTTTTAATGTGCTACCCTACAATTTTCTTTATACCTACCTTACTATTTTCTGTACTTCTGCTCCATGATTCTTTTTAATGTCCCTGCCTCACATTTTTAAATAGTCCTACCCCTATAATTTACTGTACCTCTACCACATTTTTAATGTCACTGCCTCACATTTAGAGTACTCCTACCCTACAATTTTCACTGACTCTGCCCTGTAATTGCCAGTGTTCTGCATTACCATTTCCTGTACCCCTGCCCAAAATTTTTTTGTTTTCTACCCCACAATTTCTCCAACCTTGATTGCCTTGCCTACTGGCAATAAAATTCCCTTTGGGGGAAAGGTTAAAGCAATGTATTAAACTAGGCCTACATTAAAAACGGTAAAATTGCTCATTTTCTTATCCTATTCTCATGCAGCTTTCTGTACCTTTAATTATTGTCTTTCTGCACTTATGTAGTGCTGACGTGTTCGTACGTAGTATTCTGCAAACCTTGTGGGGTAACTTATTCAATGAATGACCACAAATAATATAAGTGTAGTTTCAAATAGTCATCAGATGCTCAATTTATTCTTTTTGTACCACACTTCATTGAACTGCAAGTAAATTATACTATTCAAACAAGAACAACATGCATGTTTACCTTTAGGTTAAGTAACCTTGCTACTATTTACACATACATAACTCAGAGCACACTTCAAAATTATCTGTTAGACTTTGTTCGTAACTCCTTTGATATAAATTAATTCTGAAAACGATAGAATTCACTCACTTTCTCTAATACTTGATTTTTACGAACAAGGGCAAAATATTATATCATTGTTTATCATAGGCCCAGAATGTGTGTTTGGAACCAGCATCGTCGTGTAACGTCACACTAATGGTGTCCATTACTTTACAACTACAGTCTGTGAAGGTAGAGGTCTTGACACCGAGGAATAAAATGTGACTCCCTTTTTGTCGCTGAGCGCTAGTAGTAATTTAGTGGAAGATTTGTCTTGTTTTGTATTTGGCTTAGCTTAAATTGTGATGATGTTACCGGAATTGTGTGTATTACAAAGAAGAAAAAAAATTAATTAAAATTTTTTATTGAAACACACATTTTTCAACCATAAAATTTAATTTTTCAATCTTTTAGATGTATACATACATTGCAACGATTCTAAAATTTTGTAGGGCAGGAAATAATAGATTTTGTTCGAATATGTTTATCAGAACAATAGTACATAATATTTTCTTTCAGACAACGTACGTAAACAGTTCCACACATGCCAATGCATTTACGGACACAACACATGTACTATCTACTATATCAGCTTACCATATTAACATAATTTTATATAAATAACTGCAAATATCAAAACGCCGCCAAATGTAAACAAGACAAATCTTCCACCAAATTACTATACTACTAGCCCTCAGCGACAAAAAGGGGGTCACTTTCTCCTGCTGGAGAGCATACGCAGTGTCAAGACCTCGTCATCTTAGACCGTGCTTAACACATTGAACCAAATTTGCTTTTTTTTTTTTTTATAGGGAACCTACACCCGATGTTAGTAGAAGTATTTCAGAAACATCCTGTAAACATAATTTTCATTATATAATTTATGCCAATGGCACCATGGAAGGTGGCATTCCTTCTGGTCAAATTTCGGTACTGTCTACAGTGACGCTGTATCCTCCATGTTGTGAACCAGTACTGTGTACAATAGGCGTCGATACAGACGTGGAGGAATTTGTTTCAACGCTACTGTGCTTTTATTTGTTACCAAGTTATAAGAAAAAAAAGAGAAAACAACAAAATATCAGCTTTTTCCACTGTATTTCAACAAATTTGAAAAGTGACACTATGCTAATTACTTTTGTTTGCATAATGTGCTTCAATTTTTTGATGGCAGTGGAATATTATAACTACAATTTCGGCATGTACTTTTGCTTCTTTAATTTATTGTTTTGTTTTGACGCAAAAGTTTTTTGAAAGCGGACATCACACTTGCTAGAAGTCTCTGTGTGCTAAGTATTTTCATTTTTTTTTTTTTTTTGGAACAAGAATAGAACGTATTTTGTACCTTTGTTGGGTAATTTTTCTTAATCACAAGATATATGTCTAGTGATATAAATTACAGTATTTTGTTTATTGGCTTACATTCCTGCAAAACGCTTCTGATAGACTGCAATACATGTGAGAAGCTGCTCAGTGCTCTCTGGGCAAGGGTAGGTGTTAGCTATCCTTTGCAGGTTCATGCTTTTGAAAGTCACTTGGTGCTCGGTGTTCTAATTTTTTTCTGGGACAAGGTCAGTTCATATCTGAGGTTAGTTTTTAACTGCAAGACTTCTGTTTCTTGTTCTAAATCATTATTTGACTGAAGAAACTTTGTGTTATGATCTTTGAACGATTCCTACAATTGGTTTGTAGTATAAACGGAACAGATTTTTGGACATATGTCCATGTCCTTGTGTCGTCTTCTGGGATATGACTACATTCCTTTCAGGAATTATCTGTATGTTTTATGTCTGTTGACTGCAGTTTACTAGTATTTCTTCCTTTGTTTTTGTTTTGTTGTGGGTTTTTCTGCAATACGGTAACATTCGCCCGCGATGGTGTTTGTCCAAAAAAACTGTTCTGTTTATAATCTTTATGTTTTTGCATCAGAATCAATTAAAAGCCAATTTTACTTGTAGAACTACACTGTTGACACAGTTGTTGGATTTTTAGGGGATCGAAATAGGTCACCTTCAATTTTATGATTACTTTTCAGGTACTGTGTGGCCTTGTGAAATAGAGACCTGACTGTGAATGACTGCAGTTAAATACATTTACTACAGTAAAATTTCCCGTTGAGTTGAAAATGTGTTTAGAATTTGTTATTCTACAGACCTTGCATAATTTGTGAAAGATAAAAATAAAAATCTCAGTAAAACTTATATCTATATAGTTCTAATGTTACAGTAGCACTGTATATGCTACTTTTTCATTCAATATATTTTACTGTTAACAAATTTGGAACTAATTCTAATGTCTCTGCATTTATGCTATGATATTATTTTTATAAAACTAGTTTCAAGACAGTAATTTAAACACACTTTGAAGTCTTTAATTAATATTCTTAAATTTTCATATAAGATGTTGGGAACCAAAGTGTCAGTCATCCTCTCAATGAGTATGTCTAATTTATGCCTAAATTTTAAAGTGTATTGATCATACAGTCCGTGAACTCTTGACCCTTGATCAATTAAATCCCGGGGGGGGGGGGGGGGGGAGAGACTGCTGTATTTGTCAGATTGCTGTCATTAGTTCAATAAATATTCCCCTTCCCCTCCTTTTTTTTTCCCCTTAACCTCTTCAAAACATACAACTTCAAATTCTGAACTTCCATTTAATCTCTGGGGTGGTCTTGGCAGAGCTTATTTCAATTCAGTGAAAAATGTGAATAAAATTTGGTTAAGAGTTTTTATTTTGTAATTCGTTTCTTTTGTAAGTACCGTAGGTTGTTAACGAAACTCAACTGAAAATGTTTAGTATTTACTCTCCCAAGATTTTTTATGTTTTTTTTTCTGGGTGTTCTGTGTCTAAATGTAGCTGCTGCGCAAAGAACTTCAGCGTGCGGAAGGTGAACTGGAGGATCGTTGTTGGTCACCCCCTCTTGGTTTGCAACATTGGCTACAGCTCACACATGAAATTGAAAACAAGGCTTACATTAAGAAAAAGATGGTGGCAGAGAAACAGCTGCAACAAGCAAGGGAAGCAGTAAGTATCACAATCGTTTTAGTTTTTGCCTTTGTGTCAAAATAAGCCACTAAATAAAATAGCATCCAGTTGTTGATCACTGTGAAAATTAAATTTTTAAGGTACAAGTTTACTTGCATATATCCGCCCCAATGGGGGAATAATATTTGTGTGGAGCTTTGATGTCTATCTACATTTGCTTGCAGTTACAGGAAAATTACTATTGTTTTTTGGGACTGCAGTTGTACCACTTCTCCGTACAATGCAATGAGTACTAACAGCTTTAATAAATCATAAAAGTTTTTTAAAAATTCTGCTAATGATAATGTAAATGTCTAGTAGTATGTTGACTACTACAATGGTTCAATTTTTGCCCTAGTGCCGTAATATGGATTTTGGTGTGGCTTAAATATTATGTTTTCTATTCCCACTTATATTAAAAGAAAGGAATGGCTATTAATTCTAGTTTATGAATTTTTGAGAACTATAGTATATTGAATTTAGTTTTTTAAATTCTGACCATGGTAAGACACTGTAAGACTATTGCTTATTTAAAGTTGGCATTGATGGAATGCCTCTGCTGCTGCCACATTGTATTTAATCATTATTTTAACATTGTCTTGCAAACTTTTAACTCTATTTTCTTTGTTTTTTTTTCTTCTTTGGAATTTCCTGAATTTTGTTTTTGAAGTGGGTGGAAGAGAGATGGAAAGATTGACAGCTTGGCTGTGTTAGTCATCACTTCTCACGTGTTGATGGCACACTGGCGGCCTAACTCACCATGTGCACGCTTGCCAAGCATTCCACTGAAAGTTTTTTAAATTTTTGTTGTAGATTTTTTTATTTTATGGCTGTGGCTTACCTGTTGATGGTTATGTGTTTTGTTACTGTTTTGAGCTAACAGACTTTTTTTTAAATTACCTTAAATTCCGACAAAACATGCCCAAGGATTTAACTTTTTTTGCGCGAAGGGGGGGGGGGTCAAAAAAATACTGTATGAAGTCAGATTTAATGAAACATCAATTTAGAGTAAACATTTTCGGTGTCCCGTGGCATTTCGCTAAATCGGGGTTCTACTGTACGTTGCCTTTAACTTTGAACGCTGTATTTTTGTCACGCAGCTTGAATGGTTTTTTTAAGCGCACACTCTGACTCATTTCTTGGCCAATTTTCATGTCTTACTAAAAAGTTATGTACAACGCAAGTGCTTTCACATGTGGCATAAAACTGGTTACATATTTACAAATTTTTCAGTATTTCGAAAATCAAAAATGATCTGGATAGAAAATTTGTGAATTATTATCGCACATAAATTAGTTTGTATTGTATTGGTGATGCATAGCTGCCAACTCTTACGATTTTCCCGTACAATGTACTATTTTGTGCCCTATTGAACGGTTGTAAGATTCATGTGAATTATTATACGATTTTCAAGCTTTCCAATTTTTTTCCCTGTTTGGTTAATTCTTATTAAGAAACTTGGTACTGAAATCCCATAATTTCAGCACCGAACATGTGGTATGTAGATCTGACTTACAGTGTCGTATACAATAAAGAAAACTTTAATACCGTATTTTCGGGAATTAGCGTGCTTCATTTATAGCCATTGTACTGTATTATTCACTACAGAGTACCATATTATTCACGCATAGTACGAACGTAACCCGAACTTTGCCGGCCATACCCGATCGATTGTTGTCTTTCTGGCTAAATGGCAGTCGTGACTCGTGAAAAGAAAAGTCACGAGACTGTTTTTATTTGAAGTGGTTTTTCAGTTTACAGTTTCTGTTTCGGACTTGTACATATTGTAAATAGGGTCTATATACATATATTTCATAAATGTGTGAAGATTGTCTCGTGCAAGACTGTGATTAGTGTTACCTGGACACACGTGCCCAGTTTTGAATTTCCCGCTCTCGGGTGGCTATATTGGACGTACATTTTGGTGTGAGTTGGCATCCTTGTCATTGCCAACTCTTAGGCCACCTTCCGTTTTTCACTGATTTCACTGGCCAGTGTTTTCAGTAATGTCAGCTATGGTTCCGAAATTGCTGACGGCACTGATAGTCACTGACGATCGGTTGATGGCGATACCCTGTGCGAGGCTACATCCGTTTACTGAGATTACAGATTTTACTGGCGCTTCAGAGCATCAGTGTTGTCAGTAAACCAATATTTTTGGCGGAAATGCAAAATTTGAAGTTATCTAATTATAGGACGAGTCTTTTTTTAATATATAAGAGCCAAAGAGGGTATCTATTAATTTATATACGTTTATTTAACGTCTGTTTATAGTTACAGAAGCATTCGTCGTGCAGTTTGCAAAGACTAAATAATGTTTAGAGATTGAATCGTACCTTGTTTATGCATTTAAAATAATGGATACAGCTTCCCAAACCTTAAATAAACACAATGTATAAGCTGCGTCGTGAA
>PNEQ01001631.1:37540-48736 GCA_003012365.1 Medauroidea extradentata | reverse complement strand
ACTGGTAACAATACCTGCTCAGTGTGGCAGGCTTGTGTGTGCCGGGACCAGCCGTGGTGGAGTATATGTGTGGAGTGTGTGGAGACTGGTAACAATACCTGCTCAGTGTGGCAGGCTTGTTTGTGCCGGGACCAGCTGTGGTAGAGAATATGTGTGGAGTGTGTGGACATTGGTAACAATACCTGCTCAGTGTGGCAGGCTCCTCCTACGATATTTAATTATTTTCAATTTAGTGGCGTTAAATTTAACCTAGCAGAAGTTATCATTGGCTCTGTAAAATGGTGTAACAGTGACATATTTAGACGACAGCTTCCAACACGTACTTACATTGATATCTAACAGTCAAGTTTCCCCGTGATCATTCGCCATGTACCGGTGTATCAAGTAGCCAGCGTATAACTAAGATATCTATTAGACTGCTGTGTTCCTGACAAAATATTCTCACAAGATATAATTACGTACATATGCAGCTTGATAGGCCGCGTGTCTCTGGTAGGAAACTGGGCCAATCATAGACTTTTTGCTACGACACCGAACCAATGTGACTCGCTAGTAGATGCTCAACAAAGTAAAAAGTCTGTAAGCGTCTAGGCAGTAGAGTGAGCAGGATGTAAAGTGGTTTCAAACACAAGTCAATATTTGGTTGAAGAACTCTTGCAGCGGTAGTGGTTGACTTTAAAAACAATCGTGAAGGTACGCCATTGCAGTCAAATAGTTCATGCCGTATGCAAGTGTCAGTACACAAAACCCGAGAAAAAAAGTAATTATTATGTCTAAGTGTTTAAAGAATATGTTTTTTCCTTGTAAATGACGAGAAAAAAACAGTCAACAGCAAACAAAATCGAAAAGTAAGTGCAAAGTATATCAAATCTTGTAAATGAGATAATAGAAAGTCACAACCAGGTTTAAAATATATCGATAAAATCACGCGTCCCTAGCACTGACTATTCACAGCCATGAGTGGATTCCTTCCCACTTCTTGTCAGTTGAAGCCAATATTCCTGTCTGCAATGACTTGACGGGAGAAAAGACGTTCACTAGCTTACCCATACACGCTCGTGGTCAGCGAGGTAGTTCCTGCAGTCAGCAGTAGGTATGTGCAAGGTCGATGCTTAGTAGTTGTTATGTCGACCAGAGCTAGTAGTGTGAGCTTGGAAGTCGTTAATGTAGAAGACAGTGAAGGTCGTAGCTTGCCCGGGGCTAACAGGTTCCTGGCACATACAGGTTATGTGACGTCACTGGCAGCTTCCTGTCTACTGCCGAGGTAATGCAGTCACATCACTACTTGCCGAGTCGTGGTCCGTTAAGGCCATATTACACGGTACCGGCTACTGTAGCAGATCACCTACCAGGCATTTATAAAGGCCGCCATACAATATATTATACTAGCTACTATGCAGGCTGGTCAGGCATATTGCTATTACATGATGCTATCTAGCATCACTGGAGGGAAGCGATGTCGATACGCGTGAAAATGGTCAATTCTCGAGCAACTCCAGCTGAATATGTTATTTTTTATAGGAAACAAATGATATGGGAATGGTATTTTATTCGGAATGAAACTTTGTGGCAGTAGCAATAATGTAATGGACATATAAATACAGCATCGTCGATAATAACGCAGTAAATACAATTTTCAATGTACAAGAGACGATTGAATGGTAACTAAATTAATTAATAATCCAATGAGTTGTGTCTCGTAGTCCAGTAGCCGACCCCCCGTAGCTCAGTTGGTTGAGCGACCGACTTGGATACGAGGGGTTCTGGGTTCGATTCCCAGGCTTGGCTGGGTGTCTAATTTGTGTTTGTCCGTTAGAGTCTTTGCAATGAAAGAGTCCCCGACAACTGTCACAACTGGGGAATTGTCACATACTAAAAAGCTGTAAAGGGGGGATGTTTGGCTCGTTGGCGATGTTGCGGCCTCGCCAAGGAGCCTAACATTTTTGAAAAAAAAAAAAAAAAAAAAAAAAAAAGGTTGGTTAAGCGGTCGGCTTTGGTGCGGGGGTTCTGGGTTCGATTCCCAGGTCTGGCTGAGTGTAAATTTGTGTTTGTCCATTTGGATCTCAAAAATTGTCACTATACAAATTGTCTCACGAAAAGTACTGGCGTCACTCAAATTAAGTCACAATACAGGGGGGGGGGGAATGTTTGGTGCAGTGATGATGCGGACGCTTCCGCATCGCCACTGCACCAAACATTTTTACATAAAAAGTATAAAAGGTTTGTTGAGCGGCCGGCTTTGATGCGGGGGGTTCTGGGTTCGATTCCCAGCTCTGGCTGGGTATAAATTTGTGTTTGTCCATTTGGGTCTCAAAAATTGTTACTATACAAATTGACTCACGAAGAGTACTGGGGTCACTCAAATTAAGTCACATTACAGGAGGGAATGTTTGGTGCAGTGATGATGCGGAAGCTTCCGCATCGCCGCTGCACCAAAACATTTTCATTAATAAAAAAGTGGTAGCATCCCTGCTCCATAGTGAAAATATATTTTCGGTTTGGGGTTCAAATCTCGGCCAGTCCAATAACATTTTTATTTAACTTATTTATCCGATCTATTTCTCTTTCATATTAACTTACGTGTTTGTCAAATATATTTTATTTCTAACATACCTGCGTATAAGTACAATATCAGTAAACTATTTTTATGGTCAAACAATGTGAACCTGAACTGCCTGTCATTTGCTATCGGTGACATAAACATAAATTGATCTGTATTTGAAATTATTATTTTATTGTAATAGCTGGCGATTTCGTGTTATGACACGACAGAAGCTGGCGTGACATTTTTGGCATTTGTAAATGGCATAAGCTTATACCAATACCTTACCTATAGAACAGCACACTATTTAACATAATTGTTTATAAACATACCTCGCACGTTAAGAGTTATTAACTGTTTATCGGTCCGTAATTACGTCTACAAAACATTTATTTCTCCAAGAAAAATACACAATTTGCACTCAAATGTTAATGAAGTAAGAAAATAAATAATACTGCCGAGTTTTGGACCTACGCAGTTCAAAAACATCGGTTCCGAGTCGCGTATTCTGACCACTACACAATACGACCATGCACAGTTTTTTAAGTTATAACTGTATAATAACTCAATTTTACTTCTGCTTAAAATTATTATTTTATCATTTTAAGTTTTGGAAATGAGTAGAAACTCTACTTAAAATAAACACGCGTCACTGGAGTTAAAATTCATCTCGTTTTAATGCCATTAGAGTGTTAAGTTTGAAACTCATGTACGCAATATTAGCTATGATGACAACACACAATTGGCTTGACTTCCGTGTAATATTTCATGCAGTTGTCACATAGAGCGCTTCACACTCCGTTGCTACAACGTGATTGGTCTGTTACGAAAGTCGGTAAAGGACCCGGGACGGAAAATAGCACCGGTTCTATTACCAAACCTGGTATGAAAACTGCAAAGCCAGGTGGATAAGAACCAAGATGTCTACCGTAACGACCGGTATAGCACCTGTTATGGCAGACCTTGTACAAGCCAGTCCGGAATCTGGTACCGTGTAATATGGCCTTTACTTGCACCGACGCCAGTATATGTCAAATCGTCTAGCGTCATTCCACAACCCCACGTTTATTGTATTTAACAAATGTAGTTTTACAACTCTTGTTAAAAAAAACGAAACAGCACGAACCTAACCTCATTCTGTGATTTTTACCGTATCCCCACAACGCACCGATAAATATCGTTTAAATATAAAGTGAATTTAAGCATGGTAGAGTTCCTCTACAATTTTGTAAGCTCTTTGTACACTTGCATCTGTTCTTTGAACTGGAAATAACATTCGCCAGCGATGCTAGGAGCAGCGTCATCGTGCCTCTAAGTCAGCCATAAGTGTAGCAATTAAGTTGTTATTTTGCTATGACGAGATTGTAGAAATGTAATAAACAACAACTTTTCTGGCACACTACATCAAGAATGCACTTTTATTTTAGGAGGTCAGAGCACCTGAACATATTGCTCCTGGATATGCTTCATAATCTTAATACTATGATCACGCGGGGACCACCTGCCTACCACCCAGACATGTAATGTACTGTTACAAGTTTGAGCAAAAAATTTTCATGTTGGCAATTCCCATGAGTTCTTTTGGTATAGAGGTCTTATAATTAGAAATAAAATAATTAAATTAAGTACTGGATTTAATAGCTCACAAAGATACGAAATACACAAAACAGTAATCAACTATAACTTTCACAACACAATTAGTTATGCACACAATTAGTACTGTGCCACAGAACGTTAATAAACTTTGACAATTAAAGCACAAGAATATTTACCATTAATCAATTAAAGACTACAAATCACAATAAAAGTTCAGTCATATATCCAATCAACAGTCTCTCAAACAGTGGCAATGTACAACCTTAACAATCCTAAGGGAGGATGGCTCACCATGTACAGTGCAGCACCCAGAGTGCACCTCTGTCTTCACTCTTGAGGTCTTCGGTTCTACTCCCGTTGCGCACCTCCTTATTCACCTGTCGACCTGCAGCAGAAGCCCTCTTGTGTCACCCAGTACTGCTCCGAAGGTACGTGCCTGTAGCCTCGCAGTAGACTCCGACGTCACCAATATGTCCTCACCTGCCTCTCTGCACAAGCTTAGCACCTCCTCCGAGCAGGACCAATAGCGAACTCTCGAAGCACTCCTCTTGAATCACCAGGTAGACAGTCTCCTCATGTAGCCAGTTACTGCCCTCCTCGACACAACACCGTCAGTGTTGTTCTCCACAGCTCACTGCCTCTGTAGCACTCCAACACAACACAGCAAGTGTTGTTCGTCCTTCCTTCAGCCCGCTGGCGTCACACAGCCTCGACACCAATCACCACCGCCGTTTTGCCATCCTCGAGACGCCACATCTCGTCAGCTCAGTCGATGTTACATCAGCCTCGACGCCGTCATGATACTGCCCCCAAGGCGGTGGGTCCTCGTCATTTGTGCGACGCCATCAGTGTCTCCTCTCGGCCCGTCACTTCTCACGACGCCCATCGCTGCCCCAGTGGCAACGCTGCCCCTAAGGGCGCTGCCTCACACCACTCTCGGTTCTCACTTCATACTCGCCAGACTCCAGACTTACTGCACAATACTAGACTGACTCTTCAAGACTCACTACAAGATTGTCACTTCCAGGCTGACTGCAAGAGTATCACTTCCAGACTAAGACTGACTCATGTTGCGCAGTTCCGATGCTTTTATTCGGCCCCTATACTGACGTCAGTCGCTGATGAAACATTATGACCTGAGGTCTACAAATGTAGGCTACATTACCTCGGTCGTGACTGTTGATAGTCACGTATTCGCACTGGCATCATCGGGGAAACCCAGTGATGTCTCTCGGGAGTTGCGACATAGCTGTGAAAACCCATGACATCACTGGTCGACTCAAGGAGCTGTCCACCCAGCATGATGTACTGTGGCTGCTGCCCGGCCAACATGAAACAGTACATATATTTGTTACCGACATGTATGTGTATATTTATGTTTGTGGTCGTGTGTGTAAGGGGGGGAGGTGTAATCACTGGTCAAACGAAAAACACGCGATGGCATATATAAACAATCTGTACAATTCCCGAGACACTTAACTGGGTGTATTTCATCTGTAACTGTTGAGGCTGAAGTATAGATAGTAAGATCTGCTAAAATAGTCACTGCATTTACTTCTACAATAGTTATTACTTTATTTAACATATTTTTAAAGTTTCGAAAAGTCTGAAAAAAGCTGGAATTCATTATAATTTCTACACACACACCATCATTATTATAGGTGTATTTTTAAATATTTGGCAGGAGATAATCAGCATATATAAGACTACACATTCATCTATTAACACAATATTTTGCTAAGGGTGTGTCAGTCTGATCTTCAGCCAATGTTATTTATTGAAGCCTTACTAAATTTATGTTTCGCCGGACAATTTCTACACTTACTTGATCCACTATGTTTTATTTATTACAATGCAATTGCGTTTCATGCATAATCATAGATTCGTATTCTTGCCAGGTAGCCTATGTTTGGTAAACTGAGAGACATTCTTGCAAGCAAAGTTAACATTATTATTTACAAACACTAACATTTCAGACAAAAAATTAGTAAATGTTATCATTCCTGCTTAATTAAGACACAAATTATTATATAACTATTTGCATTGTGGTTACAAGTGACTGGTGTTATTTTCTCGGTATGTTCCCATTTGAGTAGATGAACGAAAAATTTCAGAACACCGATAAACGCTTATTGTTGTTTATCTTGGAAACTGTTCAACCATGAGAACTAATTGTTATCAAGTTATACAAAGTGCAAACTGCAACAAAATTTTGGAGAATGTTTTGACACCAAATATTTTGACGACTTTTCACTCGTTCTGTTGTGCAGGTGTGCTTCGGTAAGAAAATTTAATTAATGAAATGGAAGCAACATAATAACTACATCCAAGTGTTTATAATCGCTAAACAAAATTCCTGTTCAAAACAGCCACGCATAAAGAAGCAAAGTGGCCAAAAAACTAACAGGACAACAAACATAGAAATAAAAGCGATAAAACTAATAAACACTTGGGGAAGACTAGGCCACAAGCACATCGCACAAAAGAAATAAAATAAAAAAAAAATGTAAGGTGTTTAGAAAATATTACTTAACCTTACCAGATACTTCAAAAATCGTTCAAATTCCCAGAGGAACGATTATAAATAATAAGATGTTTATTTATGGTTCGTTAAATAAAGAAATAATTTTTATTTATTTTATTTCTTATGTAAATGTTTTTCTTTTTAAATATGGAAACGAACAAGATATAAATAACATTGAAATAGGTTAGGCATGTAAGTCTATATGAATAGTTGAAATTCATTATTAAAATTATGTGCAAAAGATAATATAGATAAAAGGGGTACCCTGCACATTATTTATTACAAAAATGTTAAAAATATAATAATTTTTAAATCATGAACAAAAAATTATAATATTAAAATTAAAATTCACTGTGAAAAACAAATGCTGTATTTATTATAAAAACGAAATTACATATCGGGATTATGATGTGTCTCTTTAATAGAAAATAAATAATATTAAGGTAGCTTTAATTTAAAAGAAGGCAAATACGGTGTCCCGATGGCACTTAGCTGACGTCAAACGTAGTGGTTGTGAGTGAATTGGAATCGGAGATGTAAGCACACAGTTCCTTCACTAAATGCTGGAGAATGGAGAAGATTGCACGCATTCTCAGCTGCGACGAAAACACCAGTCCATTAGCTCAAACGCCGGGACGAGCCACAGGCACGAAAGAAACCGAGATGGAACAGCGCCCATAAAGATGTGAGGCCCAACACTGGAACCCTCACAGAGCGCGACGAAAGAAGCAGAAAAACGTAGTACTACATTTTAAGACAAAACTACGTATGAAATAGTAGAATAATATAAAAGCTATTCGTGTATACTACATGATGATATAAAAAAAATAAAACATAAATAAATAGTTAAGGCATCTATGTCCCTACATGTGCCGGAAGGACACGAACACCGCAACAACACATCATGTCGTGTTGACTGCTGATCAACGAGTGCCAGAAAAATAGAGGAGAGGTAGCAGGACGCAAACAATGGCGCAGCGCAGTAACTTTAAAACGCCCCACTAGGCAGGGGCAGTCAGAATCGCCTACCGACAAGGAGGCACTGGGCTTTCACGTGTACAGAGCTGCACAGAAAGGACGAAATCATGTGATAAACATGCAGAGTACACGCGCCCTGACACAGCAGATGTCCGCACTGCAGCATGAAACAGTTAAAAAGAAAGAAACAAAGTTTCGGTTAAGGAATGCAAAACGTAGCCGATTACGTTCGGCTAACAAAGAACACGTTACTGCAACCTGAATCGGTTCTACTCATAACTAACATGTGAAGGAAAGATAGACTGTAATGAAAAATAAAATGAACTGAAACATCCAGAATAAAATAAAATTACTGAATGACACCAAATTACTGTTAGTATATTGTAAACAAGTTAATATCAATAAAATTAATTAAGTAAATGAGTCTAAATGTATGAAAATGTGGACAAAACATTTTAATATTTAATTAATATAAGTCATGACATATATAATACGGCAGACTACAAAAGACCAATCAGGAGCATAGAGTATAATCAGCCGACCAACTTCCATGTTGCACGCGGCTACATTGCGGGACATGCAGTAGTACAGCTTTATCACGTTCAACTTAAACTAAACTGACTCACTGCGGAGATCACATTCCTAAAAGACGCAAATTTTCACCAACTAGCTAACAAATTAACCATATTTGTGTTGAAAAATAGGTGACATGCTTATAGATAGTGTTAAGTTTGCCTACTTTTCGAATTACTGTAAAGTCCATCGACATTCTATCAAATTGAAATTAACCATATCTGGATCACATGTGCAGGACCTCAAGTGAAATAAGCGTTTGTAGAATGTCTTATTACATAGGAAGTGGTGCCTTCTGGACAGACTATGGAGGCTCAGGCAGTATTTCGGACGATATACTGAATGTGAATCAAGTGAAGAGAGATTTTGTTCTAACCTTAAACAGGTTTTCAGAATTGGTAATAGGATTTATGTGGTGAGAATGGAGCAACGCAGGAATTAAGGGACAGGGAAATCAGGTGTTCCTCAATAAAACCTGCTGACCCACGCCATCGCCCGGCACGATTCCTAGATAGTAAAATCCAGGTAAACTTCTCCGGTAGTCGAACCCAAATTAACTTATTTAGAGGCGAGCACCCCATCTGCTTCATCAACCCTGACCTTACTGAGTGTGGGGGTTTCCGAGCCACGACAGAGGTATTCAAAGGCGAATTTAGCACAATATTGTGGTTATTCTTTTCAATAATGTACTAGAGTATTTATGTAACTATTTACTGTGTGTCCATATATATATATATATATATATATATATATATATATATATATATACATACACATTTGTTTATTTATTTAATTATATATATAAGATTACAGGCCAGAATTGTACCATTTAAATATATAGTACCATTCAGTAAATTTAAATGATAGTACCCAGGAGGCAAACATGTTATTGAATCCAGCAATAGTGGCAGATGGTTTCCGAATACTGGTGTTTATTTTCCAGATGAGCCATTTGCATTGTGCAGCAGTATGTATGAGTTATTGGGTAATATTATGGAGGTAATGTGGTAATAGTGATCGAAGTGTTGAGTCTGGAAATGAGTCATTGAGTGTAACATTGCAGAGCGATATGGTGGAGTCAGCTACTACAACAGTCGCAGCAGGATGTGCCTGACACCACAACGCAAGGAAGGGGAGTGCGTACCTGTAGAGAACTGCCCACCGCTCTACGCACTACTGACCCAGGGTCCACGTGATGAGGCCTTCAAGAAGCTTCGAGAGTCCAACTGCGGTTTCCAGGGAAAGTCGCCAAAGGTGTGCTGCCCTTCGCAAACCTCTGGCGGAGACGACGGTAATGGTAACGATGATGGGACTAGAGTGACTGTCGCGCCAACCAGGAACACTGATCAACCAAATAGTGACTTGCGCGCTCACCCTGCACTGCGCCTGCTCCCATCACCCACAGAGTGCGGCAAGTCTTACAGTGCGAGAATCCATGGTGGAGAGGTGACAGACCTGGGCGAGTACCCCTGGACTGTGATGCTTCAGTACCAGAACCGTGAGTACCAACTATCTTACTATGAGCTCCATACATACACACTCTTCATAAAGTTAGCTAATGTTGTACAGTTATACATGGGAGGATCCATGGTGGAGTTGTCACAGACCCGGGCGTGTACCCCTGTACTGTGATACTTCAGTACCACAACCGTAAGTACCAACTATCTTACTATGAGCTCCATACATACACACTCTTCATAAAGTAAGCTAATGTTGTAGAGTTATACATGGGAGGATCCATGGTGAAGTTGTCACAGACCTGGGCGAGTACCCCTGTACTGTGATGCTTCAGTACCACAACCGTGAGTACCAATTATCTTACTATGAGCTCCATACATACACACTCTTCATAAAGTTAGCTAATGTTGTACAGTTATACATCGGAGGATCCATGGTGGAGTTGTCACAGACCCGGGCGTGTACCCCTGTACTGTGATACTTCAGTACCACAACCGTGAGTACCAACTATCTTACTATGAGCTCCACACATACACACTCTTCATAAAGTTAGCTAATGTTGTACAGTTATACAAGAGAGGATCCATGGTGGAGTAGTCACAGACCCGGGCGTGTACCCCTGTACTGTGATACTTCAGTACCACAACCGTGAGTACCAACTATCTTACTATGAGCTCCATACATACACACTCTTCATAAAGTAAGCTAATGTTGTAGAGTTATACATGGGATTATTCATGGTGGAGTTGTCACAGACCTGGGCGAGTACCCCTGTACTGTGATGCTTCAGTTCCACAACCGTGAGTACCAACTATCTTACTATGAGCTCCATACATAAACACTCTTCATAAAGTTAGCTAATGTTGTACAGTTATACAAGAGAGGATCCATGGTGGAGTAGTCACAGACCCGGGCGTGTACCCCTGTACTGTGATATTTCAGTACCACAACCGTGAGTACCAACTATCTTACTATGAGCTCCATACATACACACTCTTCATAAAGTAAGCTAATGTTGTACAGTTATACATGGGAGGATCCATGGTGGAGTTGTCACAGAACTGGGCGAGTACCCCTGTACTGTGATGCTTCAGTACCACAACCGTGAGTACCAACTATCTTACTATGAGCTCCATACATACACACTATTCATAAAGTAAACTAATGTTGCACAGTTATACATCGGAGGATCCATGGTGGAGTTGTCACAGACCCGGGCGTGTACCCCTGTACTGTGATACTTCAGTACCACATCCGTGAGTACCAACTATCTTACTATGAGCTCCATACATACACACTCTTCATAAAGTTAGCTAATGTTGTACAGTTATACATGGGAGGATCCATGGTGGAGTTGTCACAGACCCGGGCGTGTACCCCTGTACTGTGATACTTCAGTACCACAACCGTGAGTACCAACTATCTTACTATGAGCTCCATACATACACACTCTTCATAAAGTTAGCTAATGTTGTAGAGTTATACATGGGAGGATCCATGGTGGAGTTGTCACAGACCTGGGCGA
>PNEQ01001631.1:0-31188 GCA_003012365.1 Medauroidea extradentata | reverse complement strand
AGGACTGTGGTCTGTACAGTGTGTTGGTGGTGTACGTAGTAAGAGGTGTGTAGTCTGTACAGTGTGTCGATGGTGATGTGTAATAAGAGGTGTGTTGTCTGTACAGTGTGTCGGTGGTGGTGGGCGAGCACAACACAGAGACTGACCCAGACTGCAAGGAGGACAGCAACAAACAAGATTGTGCAGCGCCCAAGCAGACTATTGGTATCGCACAGTCAATCATGCACCCCGACTACAATCCCACTAGCAAGGAGCAGTTCAACGACATTGGTTTGATACGTCTCGATCGTGACATCGTCTTCCAAGGTGCGTACCTGCCTGCCTCGCTGTCAACTGCTGCATTTCTTTACTCTCACTGTAGCACCTCCTGCATTCTCACAATACATACTATCCTCACGCTCTTAGCCTTATTTGTACACTTTGTTTCTTAAATACACGGACATACTCCGCAGGTGTGTTCCTCACGAACAAATAAGACAAAATACATGTACGACATACCAGCTAAAGTGTATACTAGGCGTGTTACGCCTCTTCCAAGTATAACCAGTGAATTGCACACTTCGCTAAACGTATGTACAAAATAACTTCACGTCCATGGTAAATGATTCAACGTTCACAGTTCTACGGGCTGTGTGATTAACACTAACAAATGTATGTGGACAAAGCGTTTACTATGCGACAGTTGTTGTGATTATGGCGCAAGTGATACAAGCCTTTGACACTTAGTTTCGCATGATTATTATTAATATGCACAGAAATGCTGAATAATTACTTATATATAATTGTTTGTGCATAATTCAGGTTGCAGCATCTAGTAGTCCATAAATAGTATATATTCGTTAGTGTCGAAACATCACACATCCTGTACAACTGTGTCTATTCAATTGTTTACCATAAACTTGAAGTTATTTTGTAAATACGTTCTGTAAAATGTGGAATTCACCGGTTATACACAAGAAGGCGAAACGTCTTTAGGATGCACTTAGGTGGTAAGTCGTATATGTTTTCATGTTATTTTTTCCGTGAGGATTATGACAGCAAAGCACGTCCGTGAATTTAATGTAGTATGTCATTTTATGAAACTGCAGAAGGATTATGTTGTAAAGAGACATGTTCAGTGATCTGAGTATGCAAGTAAATGACAACAAATAACATAAGTGTTTCCAACATCGCCACGCTTTGCAGTATCTGACATTGTCTTTAATGTACTGTTTTATACAAATCTGTGAATATTTGTGGATTTAGAAAACATTCTTCGTATTTTGTATATTTTCTTAGTGGAGAGCCAACTTCAGAGTTCATACTATCAAAGATTATGACAGAAATTTACAAGTTTAAGTGACTCTGTATGAATATGTAATGAAATTTGGTACAAATTGTAGAGCATTTATCATAACCTCACTGCTAGATCAACCAAACAGTTTATGTGTGCGTGTATGAGTCCAATGTTCATAGCAGAGTGTTTGGGACGTCTTACCAATACATTTATGGCAGAAACCAACACTATAAGTTGTGTATGTTTACGACGGGACTGAAGAAATCTCCATGTAGAGTGAATGTTTAATGCCAGTTTTATTATTTTTCTTGAAACGGTTATCAAATATATCACTACACATAGCCAGCCACATACACACTGCTGGTAATAAGTGTTCCCAGTCATTCGATTTTAATCAACTATTCTAACTTTGCTACGTTAGACATTCCACTTAAACTTATATGTTTCAAAGACTGGAGTTTCTTTTAAATGTGTGTACCTTCACTACAGGAAACCTAGCAAAAAAATCGCAATGTTGTGGAGCTAATGTTACCTCACAATAATATTGGTTTGCTTCAGAATGTCCACTAGAATTGTACACGGAATCATGAAGCAATTATTGAAGTAATGAGGTCTGATATGTATGACAGACTGCAATAAGTATAAAACTGCAAGTCCCTTACACAGCAAGTTCTACTGTTTTCTAACTGTGATTGTTGTGTTTCTAGGTTATCTACTTAATCCTATCTGCTTCCCTAGAGATGAACTTCTCACTAAGTCCTATGTTGGAGAGAGAACTGTTGTCGCTGGCTGGGGAAAAACAGAAAACAGTGAGTCTAGATACAGTAGATATTTAAGATAGCTTTCGTTGTTATCTCTTTGTACAGTGTCCAAAAACCCCAAATATATTGCACACATAGTCCATTTATACTTTACAAAATTGAAACTCTGCTTTTTTAATATCATGTTAAAAATTTTGCTAACGAGTATCATAGACATAAATTGAGAAGGTGGTAATCCTCAAATGCAAAGCAAGGTAACAAAATCTATGGTTCTGTAACGACTAGTGTTGTCATTATATTCATTATCTTGCAGTTGCTATCCTTATTTAATATCACGCAATGTCACTGCTAGTTGCAATGCTGTTGAGTTCATTGACACAAGATGTTACACAACAGAACACCATTTGAAATTACATCCCAAATGTTATGTTGCTTACAAAGTTTCAAAACAAAACAGCCAGAATTTTCTAAATACAACCATTTACTAAAATTTAATCTATAACTTTGAAGCTACATGTCACTTTGAAGTTTATTTTACTTTTTGATAGATTTATATGGCTTGAAAACGACAAGTGTGTGGCGAACATTGGTCGTGTTACTTGGGGAAGGATGTTATATTATAATATTTACAAACCTGCTACACATAACCAATGAATATCAGTTGGAGTAACAGATTATGTTTATTGTCTTACCACATGATCAAATATTTATTGAAATTCAGTCCACAGAATTCAGTTTGTTGAACCAAAGAACATTATACACATTTCTTAATTAATTACAATCTATTATTTTAACTATGCAATTATCAACTTGACATTTGTTGAATTTTTTTTTCAACTACGTCAGATTTTAAGTATTTTTATTTTACATTCACACATAATATGTATATTTTATTTTAACATGTCTGACTGTAATGTTAGTTCATTATTTGGTTATTTGTATTTTATTCTTCAGAAAACCTTTAATTAGTGTTTGAAAAATATGTATTTAATAAAGTAAAGAATATATGTAAACCATTTGACGAAGTTAAGTGAAAAAAAAATTTGTTCAGCATTTAATATGTATGTCCTAAGTAATCGTGAGCGGTTACATGAGGTAAGAATGGAGCAATGAAAGAAAGAAATGGAAGGTGGTGAATAGATTTCCAAGGAAACCCTCTGATCAACAGGTAAAATATTTGAAGAAATAAATGACAGTAAATTGAAATTCATAAAAGCAGTAGGAGTGTCATCAATATGGCATTACATTACATTTAAACATTTAATTCTATAAAATTTGAAGTTTGTTTGAAGAAAACTTGGATTGTGCCCGATGACTTACACAGGAGAATTTCTACTTTGCTTCTAGGACACTTCTGTCTGGTTCCACAGATAACTTAGATAAAAATCACTTCCTCTGAAACACTCGATGTCCCCAACTGCAACTGTTACATAAAAGTCTGCACGAATGTCCATTAGCCACTCAGTATACAAGAAAGTTGAACAGAATTGTGGGGTGAGGTGTATGCTTACAGTAAAGTGAGAACTAAACTGATATGTTTGTGTGTGTTTGTACAGGCTCTGGAAGCACAATCAAGCTGGACGTGAAACTGAAGGTGGTGACCAACGAGCAGTGTGCGCAGGTGTACCAACAACAGCGGGTTGTCGGTGACAAACAGATTTGTGCTGGAGGAGAGCAGGGCAAAGATTCCTGCAGGGGTGACAGCGGCGGACCGCTCATGGTGGCTGATGGTCTGGAGCGTGTAGCTAACTCGGATGGTCGATTCTACCTGTTGGGAGTTGTGTCGTATGGGCCGGATCCATGTGGCCGTGCTGGTTGGCCAGGCGTCTACACGCTCATTCCAAAATATACATCCTGGATCCTCGACCAGCTGAAGGAGTGACTGTACAATCTCCTTTGAGAGTAATCGCACACTTGGCTCTGCGAGTTTCTGTGCATTTTGCTCTGAGAGTGACTGGACACTCTGCAAGGAGACTGCGCACTCTGCTCTGAGAATGATTGCGCACTCTGCTGTTAGAGTGACTGCACACTCTGCTTCACACGCAATGCATTTGCCAGCATCTCAACTGACATGCCGGCTCCCTTGCCTACATTTCAGTTACGTTTATAAACTAGCACTGCCCAAATTGTTTGTTTACTTAAATTCAGGATTTTATTGTTGTTTGAGTATCCATATTCTGTGCCAGTATCAACTGATTTTACTATTTTAGAGAGTGCCAGTATTCGTGTGATTGTAAAATGTTTTAAAATTCTTACTTACTTTTCACAAGTATGAACTTCTGATGACATTGAAAGAAATTATTTTTAATGTATATGAATATTTCTCATTTTAAATGGATATTAAAAAAACATTTTACTTCACAGAACAGATTTTATCTTTAGGGAATTTGTTATGTATTTGTGACATAATTTATAAATTGAAACCTACAAACACTTAGCAAAAAATGCAATTCCTAATTTTTTTAACTATTTATGTACGTAAACTTATCTATTGTGTTTCTCAGTTGAAAGTTGTCCATGTGTTGCAAATAAATATTTTTTTCTATTTTCTGAAATTATTTATACATAGTTACATTCATTACAAAAACATGTTAATGTGTTTCCTCATCAGGTAGATTTGACGATTATTTTTATTTTCTGAATATTTTGGTATAGTGCATTCTTTATTAAACCATGTGGTTTTGCTAAGTAATTTTTAAAAACATAAAAAAACCTATTAGCTTAACAGAAGATATAACTCACAATATTTCAACACTCAAAAACATAATGCTCTTTTTATCATTTCTGCAATATGTTCATAAAATTTTTTGAAGTACTACCGAAATGGTTACTACTTACCTTTAAATATAAAAATGGGCTTTGACTTTTGAACATGTTTCTCTTTGTTTGATGTATGTCACAGTGAACGAACACAGCTCAAAAACAGATGCTACATCATAAATACTCAGAAGTGGAGTATCTTCTCCTTCTAATGTCAAAATACATCCAGTTAACAAATTCCTCCTAAATATGTGTCAGGAATCAACACTTATTACAATCCTGATTGTCAAAGCCAATATACCTATTCGTAAAGCAATGTGAATAAGTTTCAAACTATTTTATTAATGCATAAAAATGTTTTCTCAAAAGGTGGGTGGGATCAGTGGACCGATAAAGCCACAGGCACAACGTAGCTAGGGACACTCAATTGTCGCTACTATATTTTTGCACTAGCTATTCTCAGTGCCTTACATGCACATTTGCAGCTGTGTTTAATTGTTATAGGCAGTGTGTCTTTGTGCAGAGTTGTCTGACATTTCACTATTCCTATCAATATATGTTACTCACATTTGTGGTTTGCTGACCATCAAGTTGTGACGTGCATTGGCATGCAGCCCATCGATTTGTTTATATCATACTGTAATTTCAATTTTTGTACAGGAAATACTTGATTATTATATTTTGTAACTTATTAGTGATTCCAAGTTAATCAAGCTTGTAGTGTATCAAGGATTTTTACTGCGCGATCCAACAAACTAATTGGGGATACTAGTCAAGAAATTAAAATAAAATTTTTAATAGAAATTAAAATTTAACTGTTGATTAGAGCTTGGAAGTAGTCATTTTCAGGATTAAATTTTATTTGTTTTGTCTAGTGTTTGGACTCACATTACTGAGAATTAAATGTTTAGCATTGTTTAAGATACCCTTTTATCGAATTTTGCTTCGTTAATGATTTTTGAAACTTCACTTTACTTTTAGATATATCCAGGTATGATGTGAATGAACGCTGTAGACTCTAATATGCCTGGATGTTTCTAGACTTTTCCGGACTGGCTAGATTTAACATGTGAATAAAGAGTAGGGCGTAACTTATATGTTGAGATACAGCTAGGTTATTTTAAGACTGCAGAGGGGCATGCTAACTTTTTAGCTGCGGCAATCAGTTAGCACCATGACAATATTCCTGCAAGCTATACGTGAGAAACGTTATCGCATACGGAGAATTGTTAATAGATGTAAACAGCTGTTACGATTTGAGAGTTAAAATGTTGACAATTTAATTGCTGACATTTTGTAAGCATCTGACGAAACACATGGAGAAACCTTGACATCTCGAAATGTTATTTTATGGTTTATATTTATTATTTATGGCATATTAAATGCAATAAACAACAAATACGAACTGTGATTAAAAGGTAATGTTTATCGTAACTAATGTATAATTTATTGTTGTTGTATTTGTTACTTTTATGTATGTATTTTGTGTACAATAAGGATATAAATAAATAAGGAAAAGAAAATATCGGACATTTGGATGTTGTACTGCCTAGTTCAGTAACAACAATGTCAAAATATTATGTTATACTTCGTAGATATTAATTTATTTATTATTATAATTATTAGCCAAGAAATAATTGTAAATGAAAATGAAAACACACATTTGACTTCTTATAAAAATCATGCCTTACTTAACATGTTAACAATCTACAAGATTGAATCAGAGACACATTTGTATATGTTTTATATTTAGATTATAGTAAAGTATAGCACAAAGTATCACGATTTACAATGTTTGTTTGAGTAGATTTGTCGATTCCATTGTTATTTTTCACCAAGTTATTTTCGTTTTCTATTCGAAGGTTCTGTAATTCCAACTGCTTCGGGGCCGCGGTGGCCGACTGGTCAGACCATTCGTCTCCAACCAAGGCGATTCGGGTTCAGTTCCCGGGCGGTGTCATGCCTTGGATTTTCGCACGTGGGAATCGTATCGGACGATGCCTTCGGTCGGCAGGATTTCTCGGGTATCTCCCGTTTCCCCTGCCCTTTCATTCCGACGATGCTCCATACTTACAAGTCACCCCAAGAGCTCGATGTTGAGCGATGACCGAAATTTCTCACTCACTCACTCCCAACGGCTTCAAAAATACGAGTCTCTGGAGTTGCGGTAAAGATGGGTTTTCTGTTTCTCCAGTTGTGTATGATGACAGGTTTGTCACTGCGTAAGGAAAGTATAACGAAACTTATCGGTTTTCTTGTTACGGGACCACTATAAATTGGGGACGTGCCTTCCAATGACATTTTACTGTATTGTTCATTTCCATTATCAGCGTGTGATGAATGCTTGATATCGACCGAATTCGCTTCTGGAACGTTATTGAAAACAGGATTTTCTTCCTGAATAAGCAGTGTCAATAAATACTTCTCCCAATTTTTGAGCTTCTTTGGTTTATTACGAGCTTCCTTTAGATCAGTTTTCTTTTATAATTGACCTTTCATGTTGCTTAACAGTTTATTTAGCTGCACAACTCGGTATTGTTTGCTAGTTTCTTGGGAATATTCTCCTGCAATTGTTTTCCATGCTTCCTTCTTTTCGAATACGAATTTCGGCACTCTAGACTTGTCAAATACAGCCAAGTGTTTCGACAGTAATTTTACAAATATTAGTTTGTTCACTGCTTTTCTGTCAATCGCTTCACATTCGCTGGACGACATTTCGAGAGAATCTGCTTTACAACTATCACGACGTAACTTGCTACTGAGCTTTGGTTTGTATTGGCAGAGTGTGTTGGAGCTGGAAGTAAGGAAGGGGAAAGATGGAGGCTGCACATTAGCAGATTACAATCGTGTCGCAGACAGACTGCCGCTGATTCATTGTACACTATGGTCTATGGGTTATTCGGGATAAAATGAGCACTAAGAATTTAACCTTGGAAAAATATCACTATCCGTTACTACATAGTTGCCTTACTGCTAGTGAGGTTGAAGCAAAGTTACGCAATATAATTCCGTGTATTTTTTTTATTTAAATGCAACAACACTGTAAAAAATTCAACTGAAATCGACATAATTGTATTTTTATAAAATTTACGAATTTTTTTTATCCAACTTTGTAGGTTCATACCTACCGTAAAATTTGTCTTGTAGTCGCAAACATCAAATGATGTGTCCAGAGAGGTTATAAATGTCCCTTCGTTAGCCGTTATGTGCGGAAATATACGAATTGGCTCGAAATATAATTTTAGCGGGGTTTCTAGTGCTCACTTTATCCCGAATAGTCTATACAAGATGTACCTAGCTCTTGGGATGTATCTACACTGTAGAGTCTACATACATTTTTCGGTAATTTTCCGACCGGGCAGGATACATCTACCTAAATTTAGCTTTGCTTATTCACTTCAAAATTAGTTGCTGCTAAGTCTTATCCCTAGGCTCGACATTGTAGCATCTCGATTTTATTCACTTCACCCACTGAACCATCGCTCAAATGATACATCTGTCTTTACAATACTTCGTCTTGCATACATTAGGAGATACATTCCACGTGTTCCTTGCATGCTGAACTATCACTAACGCTATGCATCAGTTTTTTCCTTGTTCCATCAGTACTGCTGCCAGCAACAAATGGCGGAATGTCCTAGCACATGTCCTATGCTTCAACCATTACTTAAGAAATGCAGAATCGTGTCGAACAATGCCGCTGGTCGGCGGGTTTTCTCGGGGATCCCACGTTTCCCCTCCATTTCATTCCGGCACTGTTCCATACATCATATCGCCCCTCACCAGAGCTAAAGACCTCGATGTTAAGCAATGCCACCAACCTTACGTTATTTTTTGTCACACAGCCATCAAGACAAATGAAAGAAGTCCTAGTAAAGCCTACATATAGTCTTCTGCTATTGCATCAGTAAGATTGTCGTTAAAAATGCAAGACGTTTCAAAAAACAGTTTATACATGTACTAAACCATCACGTATGCAATGTAGCTATTCTCCAGCTGTTTTATCAGCACCATTACCAGTTTCCTTTCCAGTTCCTTCCTTTGAGTACACTCGCGTGTAACCGTCTCTAATGACCTCGCCGTTGATGAGACGTAAGGCGAAGTAAAAATAAATGAATGTAGTTGATTTCATAGGCCTACATAGAAACATTTAACATCTACATACATATTTCGCATTTAAATGTTATAATTTTCTAAGTGGGATAGCAAATTTATTATGAAACAAACTAACGTTAACAATTTTATAATTACATTACAATCAGTAACATTCAAGAGTAAACTGTTACTCGTGATGCTAAGAAACTCTGAGTTTATTCTCATTCAAAATAAAATAATGTCACGTGGTCACTTGAAACACTATTTCCCTGCGTGCCATAAAAATGTTCTAGCATTTTCAAGTAAAATAGTCGTCTAACTGTGGGCAGTCTTTAGTCACAAATAACCCACTTGGGAATTAATAAAAAATTGAAATAATTGCCTAAGATTGTTGTACAGTCATAAATTTTGCACTGTATAATTTGAGACTTTTTTGTGGGACATACAAAATATATTTATATTTTTGTAATTTGGCTGTAATTTCGTTGTCAAAACTGCTACATCACACATCCGTAGAAAACTGTACACACTGCGTAAATGAATAAAGTTAACTGTAAAAGGCTGTGTAATTCACTTCTTAAGGAGTAAATAACAATGCGCGCATACATGTGCAAACAATAGTCAAACTTTCAGCTGTAATGTAGTTTTTCTTGTCGCACATGTCCGGAGCTGAATAAATGCATTCATTAAACATTCTACTGAGATTCAAACACACGACCATTCACATGTAGCGCCGAGATCCTAACACCTGAACCACAGTAAACACGGTATATTGAGGGACCATCACTTTATTAAACGTAGATTAACAACGATGTATGTAAACTTCGTAATGAACAAAGCGAGATATTTTAAAAGAAGTGTGGCTTCGTGGAGAGCAACAGAAGGAAACAGGAAATTACGAAAACAATCGTCGCACAGCGCGCAATATTGATTTGAAATACAGACCTGCATTAAACTGAGCCTAATTATTGTATATTCACATGAATCATATCAAAACACGTTATGTCACTCAAAAACCGAGTAAGCAATGATTTGTAGTATGTTTACACTTGAAATTTTGGTATATTATTACCTGTTATTACCAGTGAAAACCATTCAACTTATCGAACATGTGGAAATTTTACTGTTTCGAAATAAAAGTACAGAAACAAACTCCTAAAGATATTTTCTGAATTCCGCAGATCTTATTGTATGTGTCGTCTTGCTTAACAGTTGGTGTGAAGTCGAAATTTTGAACACACTCTAAACATGATGCACATTAAAAATATGTTTCTGTAATAATGAAAAAATAGAGACAAAAGAAACCACATTCACTTTCAATGTAGGAGACATGTATTGCTATACTTATTCAGTCAGAATAGATAATTACGACGTGAAGCACATATTTGGTAAACGTAGACTTATTATATCAATGGAAATGTTTGGTCTATTTTTTAAAGTTGTAATAAAAGGCTGACATGTGCTATGTAGGGTCATTAGACTGAATAAATAATAAATAGTAGTCAGTATAAAATATATTGGAGGAAATGACGCTTCCAGCTAACAACATTATACCTAAGCACTTGGAGAGAGCCTCGACAGTTCCACGACCTACTGTCCACGTGAAGACGACGTAGTATTTCACAGCGACGCTCAAGATCTCTGAGCTTTACTGAGCTTACTAACTTCCGTGGTTGGTGTGCACAAGTTTCACATTCGCGGAGCCACAGTCAAGTTAATACCAGATTCTAAATGCTCTACAACGTTCTCAAATTAATCATGTATACAAATATTTTCACGAACTATAACTGCCGTTCGAAATAACAGTAATAACATTGTTCTAGAACATATATGCATCTTAATAAACATGAAAATTATCAATTTTAAATGCTGTCTAACGCGGTAACTATTGTTTTAGATAATTTTTAAAGCCAATCATGTGAGCTGTTAGTTACTTGTTTAAATATTTATACACATGAATTAGGCATTTTTACATTCACTTGAGTGTAATTTTGCAGAATTCACGTTTGGCAAATGGAATTACTGCTGTTTCGATCACGGTATCTCTGCAAGCTTGCCATCGCAAATGTCAGCTCAGGAATGTTTACTTGAAATCGAATATACAAACATGAGGCAATCTCTTAAGAACTCCTCAACAAACAGTTCATAGCAAGCCACTACAAACAAATAATTTTTCTCCAAACGAAAGACACAAAAACTCTAACAGGCAGCACTAAACTTGGAATGGGGAGCAGTCAAGCTTCGCAACATAAATTGCAGGATATCACATCAGGATGTCACACGAGATAAACAGCGACACAGCTTAGTGAAGTTGTAAGACCAAGAAAATATTTGCAGCCTGAACTTTACATTAACCAGTGAGGGAATGTAAGATATGAGGCTAAGTGAAAGTCGTTATAGTTTAGTTATAAATTGATAATTTTGAAAGTCCTGCTTAATTAATTATATTATTCATATTGTAAGTTTCCATATAGTTAAATATAAAATGTCCCATGCATTCATTTACGTACGGCAGTTCAATTTTTATTTTTACTACGTCATACTACGTCATATATCTTAGCAGTGTGAGTAAATACTCATACATTTATTTACAAAAGTCTGTACAAAATTTACATTTCCTTACCACTATTTAACCAATTCATGCATATTTCCACTGCAATTAAAGAGTTGTCCTATGAATTTATTTACATACGTCTGTTCAATCTTTACATTTTCTTTCCAGTATTTTTACACTGTATGTCATATTTCCACTAAATATGTAAATATAAACATTGACCCATGCATTTATGTACAAAGGTCTGTACAAAGTTTCCATTTTCCTACCAATATTTTTTAACAGAATTGCATATTTTGACCACTTGTAAATACTAATGTTGTCCACTTAATTTGTTTTCCTTGGTCTGCTGTATCTGGCATTAGTCGCAGAGTACTCTGATAAATGCTACTCCTCTGACATATGAAACAATCAAAATTAGTCAGTAACAAAAATGTATTTAGCCAGCAAAGCATACAATTGAAAAACATTTGGTCATCAATAAGTAGAAAAGAAGTAAATATTCAACAAAAGATAACTAAGTAATAGCGACAATCTCAGGAAAGCTCTAGCCAATAACAACAGGCTCTTCTTACCTGCACCACCAATCAATGGATGGCTCAATCCTATTGGCAGGGACAGAAGGAGTACAGAGTATATAAACAGATTGTTTTCAGTGCCCGTAAGCACACCGCACCGTCTACACGTAACGTCATACAACACAGACACGACACAAACACATGAGGAGCTCTGTCAGGGGCTGGCTGTGTAGGGACGTGAGTAAGAGGTCGGCCCCAGCCTCGCTCGCGAACCAGGCCAAGGGCTTGCACACCAGTCCATGGCAGGGAGGAGAGGGGTACTGTACATACATGTAGTTTATTTAAAATATTTAAAAAAAATTAAACAAAAATTAAAAAATAAATAAATACAAAATAAATAAAAAATAAATAAAAATATAAAAACAAAAAAAATACAAAATTAAAAAAAAAACTTTGTTACTCTACAGTGACACGACACACCACTGTCTAGATAGTAATTAGATATGTTTTGCTTAATCTTAGATGTAGGCCTACTATTTGTGATTTAATATAATTTGTTCCTTTCCAACAGGAAGTTTTTTCTCTTTCTTTTATTGACTAAGCTTTTCAAGCTGCCTACTTTCCTAGTAGGTAATTTGATCTGCAAAAAATATGTTGATGAAAAAAAAAATTATTAAATAAAATTAAAAAACAGTATTATTGGGACATTGTGTATATTAAGGGAACATGTTAACGACACATCGACCTGATAGTTCTATGTTTCAGGTCGAGACGATATACATCTCACAGTTCAGCGCTCACTAACAAATATTAAGGGTTTTCTCTCCTCTTGTCACAAACGAATACACGATGAAATAACCACGAGAGTGTCAGGCCTGATCCTCAGTTAGCAGGCTGGGATTGATTGGAGCGGCTCTCATGGTCGTAGGGACTCACGCACTACTACTACACGAGTTTAGCTAGCCACTTGCTGACAACACTCACTTCACTATACAGACATCACGACACTACATCACTCCAGCTTAGCTGGAGGGGAGCTTAACTCCCCCGCCGTTTACACAAACACGTAATTTTATTAATGGCAACAACCCCCCTCCAGCCTTAAATACGGGTCCGGAGCCCAGCTAAAACAGTTACACGCGCCCCGCCGCTGTTCCAATGATTTGAAACTAGACTGTCGGGGTGCATTTGATTTTACAAACACCCAGCGATTTATGGAAGCTTCGGCTTTCGGTCTCGCGACAGCACGGCCTCGGATGGCACATGAGGAAACGGCGGTGCCCGTAAGCAGTCGTACTGGACTCCTGGCTGTGCACATCTCGTCGGAACGCGCGCCAAGTGTCGTGTCGGCTGGAGAGATCCCAAGGTGCCAATGGAGCGAAGTGCGGCGAGTCCACTGGCAGGATGCAGCAGCGTGGTTTACTGCCGGGATGTGTACATAAGGAGTTCCAGGTGCAGTGAACATCTACGACACGGCGCATCCCTGGGTGGCGGATAAGGGATCCCAGCTTGCTGGGGTGGCTGAGAATAACCAATACCAGACCGTGGACCAACTGGCGGGAGTCGTTGTAGTGCCATCCTGGGTCACTGCAATAGGAAGAGTAGGTGGACCAGAAGACTGCAAGGGATTTTACTGGACGTAGGTGCCAGTTATACTGCGGCAACTTCATCCGAACTGACACTACAGCTTTTCTTCACATCGCTACAACACCGCCAAGGCTGCTGGTTATCTGTGAAAGGTTCTGTGTGCTCAACAAGGGATGAGATACCTACTTGACTTAATCAACGACCTGGGATGCACCAACAAGCTCCGGTATTGCTACAGCACTGCCACAGAAGCTACATAAGCTTCCTCCAAGCCGGTTGGAGAGGGCATCACATTTACTACAACCACGGCTCCTTCCCCTTCTGGGTTGGGTGTCGTCAACATATTGTTGCCGGCAGCAGGTTTCCTCCAGTGTTGACACTGGTTAACTGCTGCTTCCCAACTTCAAAAGGCTACAAGGTACCAAATCGCCGGCTCTTGCAGTCTCTCCCTAGCGCTTGACGCACGGCGGACCAGGGCATCTCCTTCCTGCTCTTAACTTAGCGAGACGGAGAATGCAAGGTCACAATTTACACATTACTACGATCATCGTACAGCCTAGTCGGATGGAACATACTATGTCCACCCCTCAGAACACCACCATTTATCCGGGAGGTTCTGCCAAGCCAGCTGGCAGGTCAAGGATCACCTTGTGATGCAAGGAGGGATAGTACAAAAAAGAATCGCCCATAAGCAGTAATCTTTAGGGTCCTGTGCCTGTGTTGATGATGGCAGAAATCACCGGCTCTCATGCTAATTAAGCCAGTATGAAAGCCTTCAGCCCCAGTACAGGTGAGAGTTGGCATGGCAGGAGGCTCACAACTACACAACCAATTACAAGCTACTCTTGCAAGGGAAACCTGGGGTAGCTCTCGCTTGTAAGACATTTTAATTCAGCTGTTCTCTCCACAAACACTCCACCAGCGAAACTTCGTGTAGTTTTAATTCAACTGTTCTCCCCACAACACTCCACCAGCGAGGCTTCATGCAATTTTAATTCAGCTGTTTTCTCCACAAACACTTCACCAGCACAGATTTATGTAATATTAATTCAGCTGTTCTCTCCACAAACACTTCACCAGCGAAGCATAATGTAACTGACAGCGAGTAGCATATCATACACGACACAGCATAAGACTAGGTGGCGCATGCTGTTGAATTTATATTCCAATCAACACTATACGAATTACGCTAGTAAATGTAGAATTTTTTATTCAAAATGTTTTCTGTAGGTCCGGAATGGCCGAGGGCTGTGATTGGTCGACAGTACAGCCAATCATAGGGCCGTTGCTGGAGCCGAGATTTCTGTACTCAGCGAAACGTCGTGGCTCATAATTTTCTACTTTTGATACATTTTAAAAAACGTGACTCATCAGACTCACCTGAGAGTGTAGTGTACAAATCTGTGGTTTTGTTAGATTTTTTGAGGTATCTACTGGATATACGGGAGGGCACGTCGCATCAATAACCTCGCACTCCCCCTGGACGTTGTGTTCTACCACAGTGCCTTGGTTAAATCCAGCGTCCTCCCAAATAAAATCAAGTAAAACTAATGACAGTTCCTTCCCCCTTCACTGCCATAATATTCATCACTCCACTAATAAAGAAATTTTGCACATTCCTCTATTTCCACTATTTATTTTTAATGCATGTATCTGCAGAGTGGTTACACTCCTATTTTGTCGAGAGAGATTTGACGGTGTCTATGGGGGTTTTTCCCTCTTCTTAGTTACAGGTTAAGCTATAGGCACACTTAGGGAGGAAGCTATGGCCTCAATTACGGCCATGCTTGCCAAATCCCTCTCTGCCGTTATTCATACCTCCTTGTATGAAATATTTCCCTTGTAAGAATATGTTGCTCAGCCCTGAGACGCACTTAGGTTCCACTCTTCCCCAGTCCCCATCACAACACAGTAGATTAGATCAGGGTAGGAAAATATTGTGCCCATAAGCAGTGTGCAGGTTCTCCTTAGAAAGTTTGTGTGTACCTGACGTTGGAGGATAAGGGGGGGGGGACAGAATGCAGTCTCCGAAACGTCTTAAACTTGTTTTGCTGCAAGGAGACCATTGTGTTCTTCTATGTTGTTACTGTTTTACTGTTTGCAGCTATTGTGTTAAATGTGTGCATTCGCTTTCCTCAAGGTGTCTGTGTTTCTGCGCTGTGTCGTCTTCAACCAGCTATTTTGTGGTTCCTTTTGTTTCTTTTCTGTTTGTCATAGTTATTGTTATCTGTTGTTCCACACTTACTGACGGAATTCCTTTTATGAAATAATTTGTGTTATTAATTTTTCTCGGTTCAGTTTCTGTGCCTGGGCGCTGGTTTGAGTCAATTTAATTTCTTGTTTGGTTGTATGTAACTCACTGACTGAATTCCTTGCAGAATTGCCTGTTTTCCTACGTTTGCCAGTTGCAGACAGAGTCATATTTGTTGTTTACTTATTTTTTGTCTATATGTAGTCTCTGGTTCACGGTAACACCGTGTCCTGTAAAGACGTATCTCCAAAATTATGTATTTGGCTTTTTTTATTACTTGTTTTGAAATATGTTGTTTGATCTAATATGTCTACTCTGGAAACACGACTACACCTCGTCTGTTTAGTGAGAGAAATGATATCTAGTCTTGAAGCTCGGCCACACCTAGCCTGTATAATCTGATCTTATAAATCAAGTCTTGAATCTTGGCCACACATCGCCAGTAAATTCTGATATAATATATCTAGTCTTGACACTCGGCCACACCTCGCCTGTATAGTCTGGTGTAATATATCAAGTCTTGAAATTTGGTCTTGTCGCCTATAGAGTCCGATCTAATTTATCTATTATAGCAAATGGGCCACACCTAGCCTGTATATTTTGATCTAATAAATATAGTCTTGAATCCTGGCAACACGTCGCCTGTACATTCTGATCTAATATGTCTAGTCTGGAAACACGACTACACCTCGTCTGTTTAGTGAGAGAAATGATATCTAGTCTTGAAGCTCGGCCACACCTAGCCTGTATAATCTGATCTAATAAATCTAGTCTTGAATCTTGATCACATATCGCCTGCACATTCTGATATAATATATCTAATCTTGAAACTCGGCCACACCTCGCCTAATATATCTAATCTTCAAACAGACCAACACCTCGCTTGTAAAATCTAAACTAAAATATCTAGTCTTGAAACATGGCCGCACCTCGCGTTATAGTCGGAGCAAATATTTGTAGATTCGAAACACGGTCACATCTCATCTGTATGGTCTCAGCTAATGTATTTAGTCTTAAAACATGACCACACTTTGCCTTACATTCAAAGCAAATATATCTAGTCTGAAACACGACCACACTTCGACTGTTTATTCCAAACAAATATATCTTGTCTTGAAACACCACACCTCGCCTGCATAGTCTGAGATAATGTATCTAGTTTTGAAACACAGCCACACCTCGCCTGTATAGCCAGAGTTAATATATGTAGTCTTGAAACACGACCGAAACTCGCGTGTATAGTCTGAGCTAATTTAGCTAGTCTTCACACACGGCCACAACTCGCCTGTACAGTGTAAGCTAATATATATATATATATATATATATATATATATGTTTAGAACGCGGCCACATTTTATCTCTGGAGAGTATTAGGACAGTGCTCTGCCTTCTTAGTTTGTAGCTACAATGCTGAAGTGTGTAATCAATATCTAAATTGTTTATTTTGATATCGACGAATTTTGTAAAGACTGGTAATTATAAGAAAGCAGTTGTTATTCGTAAAATATGTTTCAGAATGTGGTTTTAAAAAAACTACTTTAAAATATATTTTTTTCTTAAAATATATATTGGAATTAATTTAGGAGTAAGTATGTTTAAAACAAACATATTTTACGACACTTCATTTTTCAGAATGCTGTATTCTTCCTCAAAATTGTGTATAGTGTTATTGTGTGGATTTGAAAGTAAAGAACATATTTTTATCGTTTTTTGGCCACTTAAATACAGTGTCTGCGTGCAATGTAAGGAAAGCCGTTAACCACGAGGTATTAGCTGTTAATATGGATATTAGGTAAATATGTAGATCTGCGTTAAACAAGAGTGGAGGAAATGAGAAAGCCTCGACAATCCCCGCCTGGTACGGAAACTTCAGCCACGTTTCCTAGTTGTATACATCCAGATTTACCTTACCAGGAATTTTGCTCGGTTCATTGTGGCCAGGAGCCGATATTCCTTAGTTGTAAATGAACACTTTCAAAACTGTTCATAATATTGACGTTATGTAATCGTAGACTGACGCTACCTTCGTTGTGTTCCTGTGAAGATCTTAATATTGTCAACAAACGTCGTTATTCATCTAAACCGGTTCATCCAGTAAATTGTATTAGTAAAGAATTAAAAATTTATCTGTAATAAAAATTTTAAAAAAATATATAAAATTACTTTAAAAATTTTAAAAGCTACTATTTTTTATCCCAGCATTATTTTTAAATTGTCAAAAATAATCAAAATATAAAAAGATACTACAAAAGTATTTATTTAAGAAAATTTTTTTATTTTTTTTATTTTTCTTCTTAATTTTTTTCCTGATAAATAAACACAAATAAATATTAGTGATATTTATTCTGACACAACATAGTAGATGAATTTGATAAAGTTGAATATTTGAATTCTGAAGTAGTAAAATGAAATATAGATAATATTATACCTTACTTAATGAGAAAAAATTGACGCAAATATATGTAATTATTATAATTATAAAGCATCATACAAAGAAATACATTTAAGAAATCAAATAACATGATGAAATTATAGAAAAAATTGAATTCAATATTTGCAACTATTATTATAACCCATGATGCAAAAAATATATAAATTAAAAACCTAGTAAAAATATAAAAATTATTTGTGTTTTTTTTGTAGTTATGGTTGTAAACTAATTGCTAAAGAAAAACATTAAAATAGTGAGGACGTAAAAAGCATTTTAAAGATATGTGTAATAAAGAATATAAATTAATAAAAACTAATCAACAAGCAAGTAATGTAAAATGTGACATTTGCAATACTGACTTTGAATCTACATTTATTAAGAGTCATTTACGAAATAAAATGTATATAAATGCGGAACCTGTAGTTACATGTGAAATTTGTAATGAAAATTACATAATTTCTCAGAAAGATAGTCATTTAAGAAGTAGTAAGCATATTGATGCATTTTATCATAACGTAATATAAATTGAAGAAAGTGAGGAAAAACATGAGCAATTAAAGTAAGATTGAAAACATATGTTAATAGTATTATAAATAAATACAAGTACCCAGCATATTTTCTTAATGATATAAAACAGAGCGCTATAAAACAATAAAATAACAACTCCAAGAAAATTAATTGAAAGTAAATTAAAATTTCTTCTTTGCTGAATATGAAAGAGGATTAGGTGATAGTAAACTATTGCATAGTGTTTCATTTAAAACAAGAAATGAAATTACTATGTTAAAACCAACTGATTTAGAATAACATTATAATACTAGTACTTTTTGAAATTATAGCAGTAATGCAAGTATTTGAAACATAGGTGCCTATTCGATTCTTAGCAGAATAAGAAATTTAGAGATGAGAATTAATAAATATATAATATTTTTAAGGAGGTTCTCATATAGATCTTCCAGAAAAAAGTGAAAACAAAGAAAAGCAATTATAAATGAAAAAATAATAAGCAACAATGTTTTAATGGTCTATTTTAGCAGCTTTACATCCTATGTATAATATATAGGGGTAATATATAGTATGTGATATATAGCCTATAATATGTCATAGAAAATGTTTTAGCAAATGTACAAGCTGATATTGTATGTCTAACAGAGCACTGGCTTCAGGTTGAGGAAATAGTGTGCTGTTATTTCCAAAACTACAGTTTAGCTGCTCACTGTTGTAGGTCAACAGCTAAAGGTGGTGGAGTGTGCATATACACCACAAATAACCTAGGTTGCAAAATAATTAATGTAGAAAACTAATGCCAAGACAAAATATTAGAGGCTACATGCATTGTAATTCCAAGTCTTAGCCTTATCGTCACTGCTTTATACAGGTCTCCTATTGGTACAAACATTGACCAGTTTCTTTTGTCGCTTGAAAAGATTTTTACCAAAATCTGTAAACTTACACCAAACCTTCTTGTATGTGGAGACTTCAATATTGATTTCAACAGTGATACCAAAGAAACAAATAAACTAAAAATTCTCCTACTTCAGTTTAATCTAAATTATACTGTTAGTAACTCCACTAGAACTACCCAAACTAGTAAAAAGGTAATAGACAACCTAATAACAAACATTAACATAAAAAAAATATTCCTCCTCAAACTTTGTCACCTCAATTTCTGTTCATGATGCTGAAGCCATGACAATAAAAAGATGGAGCTAAAAGGTACAGCAAACAGAAACTTTACAAACAAATTTAACAAAAAAAGAATCTTCACTAAAAATAATATTGACTTCTTCAAATCCTTATTAAACTTGGAAAACTGGTACAATATCTACACTGAAAATGATTCCAGCATAGCATGGAATGAGTTTTCGAATATTTTTGCTAGATACTTCAATGAAGCGTTCCCTGAAAAAACTATTAAGGTACACAACTCTAAAATAAGTCTGTGGATGACAAAGGGTCTTCATATATCTTGTAATAAACTTAGGTATCTCCACACTACATTAAGAAAAAACAACAACGAAAAACTAAAACTATACACCAAACAATACGAAAAGATATTCAATAAGCTCATAACAACAGCTAAAAAACACTATAATAATAAACTTGTACAGAGTGCTGTAAATAAAAATAAAGAAATGTGGAAACTAGTAAAGAATTAAATAAAACAAGGGAACAATCATAATAACATTACTATTAGAATAAATGGAGCGACAACCTGCGACAGCAAATGAATTTAACAAATTTATAACATCCATCCCAAGTAAACTACTAAATGACAGAAACTTGTCAATGACTAAACCAACACAAACTAAGCATATCGAAGTCAATACAAAAATTAACAATAAGTCACTATTTTTCAGGCCTACAGATGAAGAAGACGTGATTAATATTGTTATAAACTTAAAAAACAAAAAGTCTTGTGGTGTAGATGAAATTCCTGTCTTCTTAATAAAAGAATGCTGCCACTAAATCAAAGTCCCAATAACTTACATATTTAACAACTGTCTATTAAATGGCATATTTCCTGACAGATTAAAATGGGCGAAGATTACACCAATTTTTAAAAAATGTGATGAAATGTGCTTGAATAACTATAGACCTATAACCATTTTATCATCATTCTCAAAAATCCTGGAAACTGTTATCGTAGATAAACTAACTCAATTCTTAGAATTAAATAACGTATTAACACAAAACCAATTTGGCTTTATCAAAGGTAAATCTACAGAGCAAGCAATTTACAGCTTCATTGATAAAATTGTGAATGCACTTGATGACAAGAAGCTAGCAGTGGGCATATTTGCAGACCTTTTAAAGGCCTTTGACTGTGTAGACGCCAGCATACTCTTGAATAAGCTAGAGGATTATGGAGTCAGAGACATACCACTTCAAATGCTTACTTCCTATCTTACAAACAGAACTCAAGTAACGACAATACATTTCTGCGATAACCAGGGGAAGCTGACCAACTCTTTGTCACAACCAAACACAATGACAACAGGTGTCCCTCAAGGAACAATACTAGGTCCTCTCATATTTATACTGATTTTATAGAAACAATCTAATACTGAATATAGAAAAGTAATCTATAATAGAATTCAATCCACCAAGATCTGCTGCAAAAGTCAATGAAAATGAGATTATTGCTATCAATAACAAAACGCTTGATAAAACACAAAGGGTAACATTTCTTGGTATTCAAATAGATCAAAATTTAAATTTGCAGTCCCACATAAATGCAGTAATCAAAAAATTAAGCTCCATGTGTTATGCTACACACACACAATAAACAAAATATGCTAACAACAAGCAGTATTAACATTACACTTTGCAAATGTGCAATCAATACTTAAATATGGTATAATATTCTGGGGAATTGCACCAAACTGGGAGAAAGTATTAAAAATTCAGAAAAGAATTATAAGAATAATAACAAACAAAACCAAGTCATACCATTGCAAACAGCTATTCAATAATCTAAACATACTAACATTCCCCTCCCTGTACATATACCACACAATATTATATGCTGTGCAGAATACCAAACTTAAACTAAATAGCAACATTCACAGTTACAATTCAAAAAATCATAACAAAATTCACATTATTCCACATAGAACAACAAAATTTGCATCAGGACTCCATTATAAGGGAATACAACTCATCAACAAACTACCAAAAGCAGAGATTACAATGACATCCACATTTTTAAAAAGCAAATAAAATTTTATTTAATATAAAAAGCATATAATTCTGTCGAAGAATATTTACAAAGTTAAATAGGTACATATGTAATCTAAACTGATCCTCCAGCTCAAATTCAAACTAAGCAGTTGTATATTATATTTCCTTGCTTTGCTTCACTATGTATAGGTAACACTTGTATTATATTTCCTTGTATGTTTTATTATGTCTAACACCTGCTTGTACTACAAGCATAAGCATGAACACTTGTATGTCCTCCTCTTTATATATATATATATATAAACACGTGTTTTAAGTGACTGGTAAATTCATGTTTTAAAGTAAGACTGTATTCATATTTTTTTTTCTCTCTGTAATTCACGAAAATGCATTCTGTGTATGTATTGCAAATGTAAATACTTGTGTTTCATATCCTGTGATATGCTTGTTGCTATTGTACTATAAAAATTTTGTGTTTTTGTGAATGTATGTATGTACCCTTGACAAGTCCTCCTCATTGTGAAATGAGAAATTGGATGCAAAATAAATAAATAAAAATTAAAAAATTAAATATAATACACAGCATAAAATATGTAGTATAAATACGGTGTATAATATACAGCATGTAAAATTGTGTATAACATTTAGTACATAAGATGATGTATAATATGTTAATATGTAGTATATAATATAGTTTATTACAAGAATAAAGAATCGTATAAAGATATCGTCAAATATTAATTTTTTTTTCATTAATTCTTTTACTTTTTCTTTGTGTTCAGTACTAAATAAATTATAATCTACAGTATCTTCAGGTATTATTAAATTTATAAATTATAATTAACATCCGTTAAAGTAACCCACCGCATAAAATTTACGTTAAATGCCTTAAAATCTGCTTCAAAAAGTTTTTTTATTCGAATTGTTTTTCTTTAGAAAAACTTTAATACCTAAACTTATTTATTACTTAATATGCATTACACCTGATAGTAAACCAGATTATATTTTTTCGTTTAAATTATTAGTTGCATTTAACACTGATTACATTTATTTTCCAATATTTTATCTGCTTTATGTCTGTTTTCAGTCTTTTTTATTCTCGTGATGATCAATATGATGAATTAATGCAGCTTCATCAATTTTATTTACAGATTTTAAATATTCAATAATAAATTAATACCAGAACCAGTATATTTGTAACCGGGCAAATGATTTTGAAATAGTTATTTATGTATAAAATTAACTATATCGCATCTTCTTTTATTATTATTTTAATTTAATTGCAATTTTAAAATAGACATTTCGAATAACTAATTATAAGACAACTTAATTGATTCTTCTATTTTCTGTCATTGTGTTATAGCTTCTCCATTGTTTAAACAAATAATTTGTTTCTTCTGTGATATTGCTTTTCCATTTATCCTTATATTTAATTAATCCTCCTGTTAATTGTTCAACATCTGCGGATAATGAATTCACTTGTATAGGTTTTCAATCTAATTTTTTTTTTTCACTTTTATTTTACCTGATTCTTTGTGCAGTTAATTTATCATATGCGTTTTTATTATGCTGATGGTAAACCTGCAATACCAGCAATTAAAGAAATAATTGGTAAAAATCATCCTTTTTTCGAATAAAATATTTCAAATTCTTTTATATCTCAAGTTCGTTATTATTCTAGTATTGATTTGTTTATACTCATTTGTAAATTGGGTTTATTTAAAATCTTTGGATGTTATTCGCAATTTACCGTTAGTTTCTAAATTAAGATTTGTAAATTTGTTAAATATAAATTATTGATGATGAATACGTTTTCTAAATTAGATTTAGATTAATTTATTTAATACACACACACACACACACATATATATATATATATATATGTGTGTGTGTGTGTGTGTGTGTGTGTATGTGTGTGTGTATATTGCTGGTGTATCGTGTAACGATATATTTATAAAGGAAATATAAAATATAGGTATTAAATAAAATTTAAATTATTTTAGAATAATTAATCTAGAAAATGAAAATGATGATAATGAAACTCACTGGGTTTCTTAGATAAAATATTTTTCAACTGTATATTATTTTGGTTCATTTGTAATTCAATCCAATCAAAAATTATTTGAATGGTGCAAAAAAAGAATTATATAATAATTCTACAATTTTTGTCTGCAGTCAAATAGAATTTAAGAATTTTTTTTGTGTCGAACTGGTAGGACCTGTCTGCTGTGTATTGACTTTCCTTTAATAACGTTGATTCAGCCAAAATTGGCAATTTAGTTCATTACTAAGCGAGAAAATTGTATTACAGGACAGTTACAGAACAGAAGAGACCCACAGTACACGTTGGTATATATTATTACATTATTATTATATAGTTTAGTGCAAGCCTGATACAATGGAAAGACTTGTCACCATTTCTGTGCCATGTGCATAGAGGCCATGATATATCGGATGCTTGTGTCTGGATATCATTTATAGCTCTATCTCATTTAGGCTTCGAATTTGGACGTGGAAAAAAATCTCTAGTTAGACGGCTTCCGTAAAGCCTCGCACAAAAAAAGACCACTGCAAAAATTATCTGAGGCAATTTAGGGCTTTGCACATAAATACAGGATTATTTTTATGTGCGAGCCGATGTCGCCTTTATTGTTCAAATGTTCAATTTGATAAAGAGGTAAGAGAAGCTGAAGCGAGGACTTGCTAAGGTGAGGGGCGAGTGTAATGTGGTAGCTACTGACCTAGGCTGTGTCAAGAACTGTGGTGTGGGTAGCAAGTAGCCAGCAGAGCACGGGCAGAGAGTGGGTATTGCGCCTGTATCGATCACAGGGCCCGCCCAATGGTTGTCGCGGCAACTCGACTATATTCGCGCATGCTCGCAGCGTATGGCGCTGTATTTATAAGACGTGCCGGTGTCGTGGTGTTGCATAGACGCAGTCCTGTAACAAGACTCATACAGCCTACTTCTCTTGCTACCTGCCTGGCCCGGCTGCTGCACCGGCGGTGAGTGACACACTCACACATGCTTCTAGCACCAAGCTGCACTTAACACTGCACAGTCTAACATCTCTTCTTATTGGCTGCCTTGCTTCTCTCAGCCAGTCACACCCGTCTTGCTTCACTACTTTAGATATCAAACAACCAAAGTAATTAAAAACACTGTTCATATGAATTTAAGACTTGTTAAGCACAACTAGTCATAGCAATGTTTACACATAAAACATGTGTCCTTATCTTACTTATTTAACTTGCCTGAAGCAGCACCTAGCACTTTATGCCCTAAGGCTGTCTGTAGTACTAGCACAAGTAGTTATATTAATGCTTTGCACATGCTCCATTGCTTTTACTGTATATATTACATATTTGTGTTTGCCTTCATGTGACTTGCTAATAGAACTATGCTTGTGGTCAATGCTTAACTTGTTGCCAACTTGCTGTCTCTTCTTATAGATGACTTGACATTATTCTATGACTTTTATTTAATAAATGTTTATGACTTCTACTTGGCCGTGAATGGACACCCGACTGGCAGAAATATTTCGAAGCTATATCCTTATAAACTACGTACATTAATTGACCCTGATAACTAGTGGGTTTCATTTCAAGCGAATGTCCTGTTCTTTATTCGACATTTTCAATTCGAAACCATGAAAATTAAATTTTATGTATGTTTGCCAAATTTCTTCAAAAAACTTCTTTAGTAAATTTACTAATATCACGCCAATTATTTTATAATCTGTAGAACAAATGTAGAATTTGTATGTCAAACCAGAAAAAGTTAAAACACTAGAAAAATTTTATTAGGCCTGAAAATATCATAAAATTATCTTTAATTTTCCTTATAAAAGTCATATAAGAGTTAAAAACAGAAATGTAATAATCATTCTGTGGCCAAGATGGTATCAAGAAATGTTGATCATACAAAAATAAAATTGAATCTATTTCTATAATCGAAAAAAGCGTGAAAATATCCCAAATGAAATGCAAAATTCCATGCGAATAATAGACTGGACTAACAGCACCAACAAATGAAACTATATTTACACAAGAAACTTTACCTACTTGAAGTTTACATGGTAAGTCACACAATTATGTTAGATGTAAAAACCACAAAAACACTCAACAACAGGCAGACCAGAATATTTTCGTATGACTATTTAACTACCCCTCATATAAAGCAATGATTGTCAGTTCTGATATATTTATTTTTAAAACTACACGAGTGAGATATTGTAGACATTTAAAGGTTTGGGAATTCTGTCGATTGGGGCGAGAGAATAAGTCCTGTGTGTTTAATGTTACAGTGTATAAGTTATACTTGACGATTACTTAAAAAACAGGTATATCAAAAATTAAACAGCGGGCGAAGGGAACGTTAATTGATTCGCTAGAAACAAAAGTAAAGAAATGTGCACTGAAGGTTCCACGAAACTTGAAGCAACAATAAACCTAAAGAAACAGTGCCAGTTTGAAATGTTGCTGGCACAAGCCAGGATAGTCTCGAGATACAGCACGTCTTAGTAATGGATAGTCTCGAGATAAATTGCTTGTTATTAATGTTGCTGGCACAAGCCAGTACAGTATCGAGATACAGTGCGTGTTAGTAATGTTGTTGGCACAAGCCAAGACAGTCTCGAGGTACAGTGCGTGTTAGTAATGTTGTTGGCACAAGCCAGTACAGTATCGAGATACAGTGCCTGTTAGTAATGTTGTTGGTACAAGCCAGTACAGTAACGAGATACAGTGAATGATAGTAATGTTGTTGGCACAAGCCAGTACAGTATCGAGATACAGTACGTGTTAGTAATGTTGTTGGCACAAGCCAGTACAGTATCGAGATACAGTGCGTGTTAGTAATGTTGTTGGCACAAGCCAAGACAGTCTCGAGGTACAGTGCGTGTTAGTAATGTTCTTGGCACAAGCCAGTACAGTATAGAGATACAATGCCTGTTAGTAATGTTGTTGGCACAAGTCAAGACATTCTCGTGATACAGTGACTGTTAGTAATGTTCTTGGCACAAGCCAGTTCAGTCTCGAGATACAGTGCGTGTTAGTTATGTTCTTGGCACAAGCCAGTACAGTCTCGAGATACAGTGCGTGTTAGTAATGATCTTGGCACAAGCCAGTACAGTATAGAGATACAGTACGTGTTAGTAATGTTGCTGGTACAAGCCAGTACAGTATAGAGATAAAATGCATGTTAGTAATTTTGTAGGCACAAGCTAGTACAGTATCGAGATACAGTGCATGTTAGTAATGTTCTTGGCACAAGCTAGTAAAGTATCGAGATACAGTACCTGTTAGTAATGTTGTTGGCACAAGACAGTACAGTATAGAGATGCAGTGCCTGTTAGTAATGTTGCTGGCACAACCCAGTACAGTATCGAGATACAGTGAATGTTAGAAATGTTGTTGGCACAAGACAGTACAGTATCGAGATACAGTGCGTGTTAGTAATGTTGCTGGTACAAGCCAGTACAGTATAGAGATAAAATGCATGTTAGTAATTTTGTCGGCACAAGCTAGTACAGTATCGAGATACAGTGCATGTTAGTAATGTTCTTGGCACAAGCTAGTAAAGTATCGAGATACAGTACCTGTTAGTAATGTTGTTGGCACAAGACAGTACAGTATAGAGATGCAGTGCCTGTTAGTAATGTTGCTGGCACAACCCAGTACAGTATCAAAATAGAGTGAATGTTAGAAATGTTGTTGGCACAAGACAGTACAGTATCGAGATACAGAGCGTGTTAGTAATGTTGTTGGCACAAGACAGTACAGTCTCGAGATACAGTGCGTGTTAGTAATGTTGCTGGCACAACCCAGAACAGTATCGAGATACAGTGAATGTTAGAAATGTTGTTGGCACAAGACAGTACAGTATCGAGATACAGAGCGTGTTAGTAATGTTGTTGGCACAAGACAGTACAGTCTCGAGATACAGTGCGTGTTAGTATTGTTCTTGGCACAAGCCAGTACAGTATAGAGATACAGTGCGTGTTAGTAATGTTGCTGGCCACTTTGTTAACAAGACTTTTTGTTTTGTAATTTTATAGTGAATTAAATAGTATTTTTGTAATATAAAATTTAAAATATGTACCTTTTTACCGCTGACGATTAGAGCTTGGAAATTTTTTTGGCAAAGCAGTAATTATTTTCTCCATAATTACCATGTGTCGTATAAAATCTATATACTTGGCACCACATTATTTTGTTTCGAAGAAGCTGCTGTGGTTGATATTTAACTGAAGCTGTTCTATGACGCAAGTTAATTATTGTTACGGGGAAGAAAGTGTTTTAATATCACATCAAGAATTTCGAAATGCTATAAATTGTTCAACATATTTGCGAAAGTCATGTGTCGTAAGTCAGAGGTATGTTCGTCACGACGCGCCTCGAACATCTCGGCAATATTCATATATCGCTTCTAGAGTTTGAAGAGACGTGCCTGGTGTCGAGGTCGCTGGTTCGAGTCCAACTATCGCGCTAGCGAGGCCACACCACAAATACGCTGATGCATTTACTCTTTGGCCAAACCGTTCCATACTCATCACTTTTCTGGCAATAAACTCTGATAGTCGACAAGTGAGCTCTTCTGTTCAACTTCTTGCTAGTAATAATAATCTTGACTTGCATGTAATTTTTGCTCAGATATTTACACTTAAATACGACGGAGTTTGTACGCAGTACTTATTACATACGCTGCATTGTCTGCATAAACAAGTGGTAGAAATATGCTATTTGGTTAAAAGAAATAAAACTGATCACTTTGCCACGCTCTGCGTACACACACTCTTTGCTTTCACCAAAGGTTTCATGCGTTAACAGCAAAACTTCAGGCCACATTCACAAGAACGTTTCTTTCCTGTTTGACCGAGCAAAAATACCGTAGTTATACTACATTGAGTCTAACCGTATGTCACACTGACTTCCTACTGGCTGTGAGAGAAGATTTGCGTTTGCCTGAATAGTACAAATCAAAGTTTAGTTCATCCGATACTGAACAACTGAGATTTGCGAGCCAGCACATTAAAACGTTGCACTTTGTCGCGAAAAATATATCTGAGTAGTAGTGTTTACTACGACATTTTGCTCTGAAATCTTTTCGAGAAAAAGTTTTGGTTCTAAGTCGTAGCTAATTTTCACACAAATACAGCTATCTGTTCAGCTTGTTTCAATTAACGGTTTTTTATCATATGTACAGCGAAACATTCAATTTATCTTATACCCAGTCAAATTACAGCAACACCCGTGATGATCTTTTGTGAAATTAAAACTGTTTACACTCTCTTGACATGTATAAATAAGAATGTTACTGGAATATCCTGTGGAAAAACCCTTAAGTATTATAAAACAAAGTGCTTCACACCAAATAAAAAGCCGAAAAATCTACGTCCAGTGGATTCCAACTTATCTCGCGGAAATAAATTGAATTTTTAAAATTTACTGTTGAGAGTTAAGTATTTATCGCATCAAAATATACCACGTATATTTTTGACGTAATTGAAACTCGAAATTAAAACATGAATCTTATTAATGCTCAGCCACAGTAGAAACAACGTCATCGACGCTAAAGTGTTATTCTTATCGAAGATATATTCCACTCCGTGCTTAATAAGAAGGTTAATACAAGCCGTGATAATGTTTCGTATTTTTTAAAATATTTTGCCTAATGAATGAACATTTTTTTATATTTTCTCTGTTTTCAAATAAATTAATTTTCTTCACTAATGGAATAATTTATTTATACTGGCAATTTTTGCTTGAAACTTCAAATTAGTTAGATTCGCTACGTATAATATTAAGAACGGTAAAATAATAAGTTATGTATCACGACGCGAAAACAGTAGAATGTTTGCTAGTTTTACAGAAGGAAATATTTATTGCAAGTAATGTCTGTTGTAATTAGTACTCAGTATAAATGAAAATTTGTTGAATTTTAAGTATCGCTACCAGTCATGTAAGTGTGAATCATAATAATTCGTTGTGGATGGTGGGGTTTATAAACCACTGAATATACGAAACAGAATGTATTTATTTAGTGCTGTGTGACTTATCTCCACATTTAAGTTAAATATTCGTATGTCTGAGCAACATTTGTTCTACTATGTGTTGCATACAAGTACATGTATTCCCTAACTGTACGAAACAAGAAACAAGCGAAAGTAAATAGTAGACTTACACTACAAAGATAACAAAGTTATGTTTGTGAACAGTGACGGTCAGTAATGAACAGCAGAGCGTTCAGTATTTGTCTGTTGAGAATCACCATCGGGTGATACGAGTCGAACAACATTCGTGACATGAGACTTCTACAATGAACCTTAACTACCGTAATGCTCATGATACAAACACTCCCGCTAAGGCGACAGGTTAAGCTGCAACATTTGCGTATTGCTCATGTCTTCACTTGGCACAGTCACCTTGTACCTTACCAAGAACTGTATTGTCAGATGTCGATACCTACTTTCTGCACACTACCCGGCAGCGATTATGTTCACCACTACCTTATACACTGTACAATAATCGTGGTGTTATATGACACATTTTCGTCATCTTAGAGTAGAGACGAATTTTATAAAACTTTAATTTCAAGGGTGGATGTCTTCCCTACGAGCTGAGACATTCTGTAAGTTGCGATACAAGACTGTCATCAGTTTCCGAAACTCACGAAAAATATTGTCAGTGAGTAAATAAAGCGGCATAGGAAGCAAAGTTCAAAACTGTGAGTAGATGCCAAGCCAGACTTAAGTTGGTTGGCACGTTGTGTCAAGGATAAGTATCAACAAGCTGTAATGTTCCAGTTGCGATACATATGACAAGATACACGGACATTTAACGAATACATTTGAGGAAGAATTGTAGTTTATACTCCAGCACACGCTAATTACTTGTGCGACTTTGTAACTGTTACTGAAATTCTCACTTGAGAACTGCGAACCAATAGCAGACCTGCATCAAAACACGCACAGCTGTCACATGTACAACTGTCCACTCGCTGGAGCGGCAGTCAATGTACAACTGTCCACTCACTGGAGCAGCAGTCAATGTACATCTGTCCACTCACTGGAGCGGCAGTCAATGTACAACTGTCCACTCACTGGTGCAGCAGTCAATGTACAACTGTCCACTCACTGGTGCAGCAGTCAATGTACAACTGTCCACTCACTGGAGCGGCAGTCAATGTACAACTGTCCACTCACTGGAGCAGTAGTCAATGTACATCTGTCCACTCACTGGAGCGGCAGTCAATGTACAACTGTCCACTCAC
>PNEQ01001629.1:0-15416 GCA_003012365.1 Medauroidea extradentata | reverse complement strand
GTGGTAGCCTACTTTTAATCTTTGCCACCTCATTGTCCACCTCTTTTCTCCTCTGGATTTCATTCCCAAGTTCCTTTCGCAGAGACTCTATTTCTTTCTTAGCAGCCATCAACTCTCTATCCATCTCACCTAGCACCCTTTGCAATCTAGCTGCAAATGCCCCTTTAACCTCATCCTCTATTGTCTTAATTCTGTCATTTAATTTTAAACCGTAACGACTGTAGATTCATTTAAATCAGAATTTCTGTTTTCGGTAATTTTAGTTTTTCTCTTCGGCGATAATGAACAAAGAAGAATCAGAACAAAGAAATTAACATCTTGTGCAAAGTGGAAATTTGTGGTTGTAAATATGGCTTCTTCTAGCGGTTGGAAGGGAGTTAGCCTAAAATGTTACGTTTCGTAGGCAGGTGTTCATGATATATTAAATTAAAGTTGGTTTTGTTCAGATACGTTGACATTTAAGTATTCCGTAATATAATTTCGAGTTATGGAGGTTATAACCTCATTAAAAAAAATCCTCGTTTATCTTATGCACCCCTTGTTTTGAACCCAAAATATCATAAAAAAATTGTTAGGATACGTGAGTAAATACGGCATATTTAAATATTTTTTCAATTTTTTTTGTCTGATGTGAAAAAAATTAAATTCTTCGACTTCTTTCGCACAATTCAAGATTCGATTCGACTTCGCTTCGCATTTAAAAACAGACCTTCGCACTTGCCTAGGAACAATATGATGATTGCTCTAATGCTAGTGATTTAAATTCAGTATCTAAGGTTTGTTTTAAAGTTGTGGTTTGAAATTTACTGAAGTGCACATATGTATCACATCACAAGAGAATCAGTGTATCGTATGTGGCAGGGGGGAGGTGGGGGCATGTAGTCAGTACTCAAGCTTCCAGAAATTCTCTACATAAAATTAATATAGAAAATACAGGCTGTCGTTCCAAAGTTTAAGTAAGCTAAGTAATTGTACTTTTAGTATGTTTCAGATGTACTGTAAATAATATCAGGGAAATTTTTAAGCACTACGTATTCTTAATGCATTGAATCTGTGCCTTTGAGACTCAAACTGTTAACTACATAAAAAAAAAAAAAGGAAGGGGATGGTAGGAAATAAATTTGAAAATGAAACAAGATGCCATCGTAAACTTACTACAGTAGTAATTTGTTCAAAAATTTTCTTCCCTCTCTACAGTCTCCTTACAATTTTTTTCCGTAGCAGCTTGCGTGTTGAATTAAACTAATTTAGGACTTAAACACTGTCATAAAAATATACTTCTGTTTGGCTAAGTATGTAACACAAATTCTGTTTTCATACATAAACCACAATTCTTATGAACAATTTCTTTCATTAGAGTGTAGTACCTATTTATTAGATTGGTAAAGATTTTCCACTTAGGATATTTAACAGGTTACATCTTATTGGTTTTATGTTGGAAGCTGTGGTCACATCCTTCACTGTAACCTTACATTCAGTTTCATGGCTTTATATTCCACGAGTGACTACAGAACAGAATGGCTTCGGACGTGTTGGAAATAGAAATTGTAAAATGTGAAGGAAACACTTTAATTTTTAATGGGCTTTTACTTGACTTGGTGCTGAAGTTTTATCTTTCTATGTCAGTACAATTCACTATGTTTCAATATGAAAAATAAATTAAAGTGAAACAAACAGACCTAAGGCTTGCTGTGTATAAAAATTTGTTTACAATGTATTTCACTCCAGTTGCAATTTTCAGTCAAGTGTATCATATTTTATTCCACCACTTTATGCCTAGACAGAAAAATCCTGATTTTATGACCACAGATCCTATGACAACAGTGATTTTATGACAGTATTTTCAGGCAACATCAAATATTAAGAAATGTAAATTATAAACTAAAAAACCGAAGTTGCCATTAAAAGGTTGTTAAAAAATATGTTTGTCCACTCACAGCAAAGTCAAACTAGAAGTTGTACCCCTACCATCAATTGAAACGTGACAGTTTGAAAATAAAATTTATATTGTAAGAAAGATGTGTTCGTAGTTACATAGTCTAGTTACAGTATTTAGTTTGATCAATTATTAATGTGAGATTATGAGACAGGATATAAAAATGATTCAAACATTTCAGCCTGCATTAATCCTAACCTGTTCACACTTGCACAAATTCACAGAGTAGTCAATATGCAGTGGCTTAATAAAATGTATTGTACTTTTAACCAAGAGTGTGTTTAGCTTGATAACTGTGATACATACTTTTTTATTAGTTATATGTATTATTACTGTAACAGTTAAAGGCAGCAAGCACTATAATTATTATGTATGCTGAAATTTTATTTTGTATTCTCAGGTGTGCACTTAAAAATTAATTTTAATGTTCTGAAATGTCTAACATTAATGTTGTTACAATGTACTTTCTACTTTGACTTGTAATTTTTTTTCTTGTAGTAGCATAAAAGTTGAAGAAACACACAAAAATGGTAAATCCAATAAAATAGAGTAGCTAGAAGAAATAATACACTGTATGCAATAACAACTTCAATTAATATTTTGTATGTCAACATTTTAAAGAAATTTGGCTATAGTTAAGCATGTAGTGTAACTGTACAAATTTTATCTGACGATACGAGTTGAGCCATTTTTCTGATTGTTATCAAAGAAATTTAACACTGTTTTATTGCATGCAAGAAAAATATAACATTTTTTGTTAAAATTATTCTTTTAATGTTTATTACTTAGGCCAATTAGCACCAATTACAAATACTTTACTGTACATAGCATATTTGTTAACATTGAATGTACTCAAAATACTATAGGTACATTGAAAATAGTATTGCTACATGTTATGTACAACCTCTTTATTAAGACCCCTCACGGTTCTCTAGAATAGGGTCTTTATATAGGGGTGGTTTTTATAAAGGGGTTTAATTGTACAGTAAAACCCTTATTTTAAAACCCCTCAGTTCTTGAGGAAAGGGTTGTTATAGAGAGGTGGTTGTTATGAAGGAGTTTTACTGTACAGTATATAAAAAAGTAGCATGTATCAACACATTTCGTCTGTTGTTTTAGACGGGTTGGTGAAGCTTTGATAAATTAAAGCTTGAGTTAAAATTTTGCATGTGTATAAATGCACTCAATTTCTTTTACCTCAAGTTTTTTTTAAGTTTCAGAAACTATACTATTTTTTTGTTTTCTTTTTTGGTAAGAAATTCTATGTTGAGGAAAATGCTTTCTTTTAAGATTTCGTAGGTTTCCATCCCCTGTCACTATTTAGACAGTGCTTCTAGTTTGATTGCAGGTTGTCATAGAAATGTAGAATAGAGTATAGATGGTTAAGTCATTTAACACAACGAAGGGAGGGGGAATGTATTTTTAAGACAGTCTGCGAGAGGTTATATGAACTTGTAGAAGAGAGTGAGTGCCTTCTTGCTGGGGCTGACGCTGTCTAACACGTGGCATGGTCAAAAGTGCAACCTAGAAGAACCCAGAGACAATCCGAAACACTTATTTCACCTCATATCAAACCTGATTCTGGAGATGATGTACATAATCCTAGACACCATTACAGTGCAACTCCATTAATACTACTGTTAATACTAAGTTCTCATTAATACAAAAGAGTTCTCTGTCCCCTTGGAATGAGATGAGAAATTAAATATTAATGTTAATGCCCAATAAAATGTTCCCTTGTACATAAAAAATTTTAAAAACGTTCAGTAGTTGGAAGAAGTCGGAGGTGGTATGAAATTTTTTTTTATTTTGGGACTAAACATTCTAAAACTATATGCACAAAACTTTTTGAGTTTTGCAAACACCAGCTAAAACAAAACTTGAAAACTGCTGTATTAATGAGGTTCCACTGTATGAAACACCTTTGTGAAGAGAGACTAGCTGTGCTGTGCTGAATGCTGTCTGTTACGTAAGCACACAAAGTCCTTGCAGGCATTGTTCTGCTCTGAAATTTAGGTCTTCAATACCTGGAAGGATAACACACTGGCTCGTTGAAAAGAACAGTAGTTGTATTCTTGCACTTATATGCACTCTCGTTATCTACAAAACTACATAAATACTGCATTATGGCAAACAGTTTGGAGTACGGCAAATCATTTCAGCACCATGCCAGAAAATAAAAATTCTATATGGTCTGTTATTGAAAGTGCCATTGTTGATAAGAAATTATTAACTCTGGGCTTCCAGGTTGCGTGAGGCTGTGTGGAGTTGAAGACATAAACAATTTTAAATGTGTTAATAGCTTGAAGCAAAAACTAACTGAATTTTCATGTCACTAGTATTACCAATGATTTGAGTGTCTATTACCATAAAACCATTGTCACTGATATAAAGTAGAAATATGTTAGAAACAAATTGGTGAAAGCACTCTCGTTCACACCACACTTACTGTTTGCTGCTTAAAATTAATTTCTCTGACCATAAGTTATTATTAGTAGGTAATCGAGAGGGAATGGTCCAGCCATGTCAGAAGTACTTGTTCATGGTCAATTCAGGAAAAATATTATTCACTTGAAAAAACATGAGACTAGTTATAACAAATACAGTACGTTAAATAATAAATATATGTAAACCTAATTGAGTCTTCTACAGCCTTATGATAGAATGTACAGTACAGTCTTTTAAAAAAACTATTTATATACCTACATGTATGCATTTTTTTATGGTTGTATGTACATGTGTGTAAACATATTAGTTATATGTTATGTATGTATGTGTACACACATGAATATTGACAAACGTTGATTTTGACTAGACTGCACCAACACTTAATCAGTATTTTTCATGCCTTGTTTTAGTTTGCAGAAATGTTAAATTAACATGGTTGGAGACACTTGTGTAAAAAGTTCTTTATGAGTTCTTAGTTTTGGAATTATTTTATGTTATTAATTTGCATTAGTAGTATTAATTTAATTGCAGTACATTTAAAACTATTTTAATTTGTTGTATTTACTGTAGGAAAATTTCTGTATTAACAACTATAGGAAAATGCCTGTATAAATAAGATTATGGAGGATAGTATTACTTTGGTGTCCATTTTAGTTAAATGAGCATTTCAACTTGCAGGTGAGAAAGATTTTATTTTTGCATTTTTTCTGTTTTTCAGGATAGATGGCTGAACTCTTTTTATGGCAGAGATTTAGTCAGTACTGTAATACAAATACAGTGAACTCTCACCAGTCTGAATCTCTAGAGAATTTATGTATCACGGATTTGTGAACATCACAAACACACTTCTCCATTCCTGTTGCTGGAATATAAATTGTTTCAATATTAATTTATTACGGCACAACCTGATGTCAAGCTAGAGAAAATACAGATTAAATAATGCTGAATTGTTTTCTTTTTTTGCTTCTTTAACGGTCAAAGTGTCATGCTGGTCCTTTTTTTTTCGCTCTGCAGTAATGACGGAAAAAAAAAAGTCACTTCACCCCCCAACCCTCTGGGCATACGACCGACGGAAACAAAGATGATGGCTGGGAGAAAGTTGGAGAGGAACGACAAACAAATGGCTCTGCTTTGCAGCCAGACAGGATACGCTAGTTGCTCGTGACTATCAGACAGTGGGTGGGGGTGGTGTTGGCTGCAGCTGTGACGAATGCACGAAAGTCGATGCGCACGCACACAAGCACAAACTGGCTTGTCGGCTGGGGGGAGTATTGGCTGGCTGGCTGGCGTGGACAGTGAGGAGGGATGTTATCTACTTTTAGCAGTGCATCTCTAACAGCACAACACACTCGTGGAGGAATGCGAGAGAGGGTGGAAGGGAGGAGGGAGCATCGAGAAGGGAAGGGGAGGAGGAGATAAGGCAACCTTAGTCATCACGATTCACACCTCACATATGCCAGTGTTGTGCGGGTGGCCTAACTCACCCGGCGCGCACTAATCTATATTCCAGCTGAAGTTTCTCAGTTTTTTTTGTTTCACAGCTGCATATCACCAATTTATGATAACTGCAGTATGTTATTGTTTAATGTACCGTACGCAAAATTATTTTTAAATAACGTTTTACTGCTATCTGTTGCACCTTGCTTAGCTTTGGCCAACTTTTAAAATATTTATTTTCATTTCTCCAGGGTTCCTGGAAATTATGTCGTTAGATCCAATGTCGTTTGATCGGGGGTTTACAGTACATACAATGCAAGGCACGGCTCGTGTTTACATTTTCCACTCTTATAAGACTACTGTAATTGATAATGTTTTTATTAATGCATAACATAGGTACAAATTAATTTTAATAGGGTCATGTACATTTGATCAAGAAAAGTAACACTGCCTACATTTCTTACATTGTCATTAACCGCTAGAGATGGCTAGGTTTTCTTGGTCACGTGACTAGAATACTTGATCACCAGAGGTTTATTAGGTTGTCACTAAAACACATGCAAACCACTTTCTAACCAGCTTAACTGTACTTGGGATTGTAACGGATGCACCCACACACCCTCCCTCATTAACTGGAACAGATAGTGCACAAGGCCCACTGGCCCTCCTATGTGCACTCCCATGGAAACGACTTACAGGCATAGAACAAACACAACATTTCAAATGGACTACTTCATAAATCTTTTAAGACATACATAAATCACTCACGTAAAATACTCTGCTACTCTAACTCTAAGTGTTCATATCCCTATCCCTTAATGTGAATGCGAGTTGTCACTTACTTCTGCTGTAGACACGAAAACACGCTGTAATCCACTCATATCTTTCTGACATGCAGTTCAAGGTACCTCCGTCATTCGTGGGCCAGTATGATGACGCAACACTCACACAGTCCATAAGGTTCCCTTGGCTGGCAGCAGCCGCACAGGTCTTGTTCTCGACTCTCCTTGAAAGGTCGCACAACCGATCACGCATTAACCCAATTACTTACTAAAATAAACAGTTCTCGAGACCCCTGACTATTCCATAAGCATCAGCCTCAATATGTAGTCAAAACACAGTCTACACTCCGATCCATACTGGGGCATGGCAATGCATACCGATGTCTGCTGCTCAGGTCTGTAGACGACCACAAGTTGCTGGCCACAGCCATGAGCAGATGCTGATTGCATACGACTAACTCAAAGCCTCCTGCTGAACTTTGCCGTCAGACTGCCTACATCAGACTTATGCACGTAACTGCTTGTGCGTCCAGCTTGCATCTGACTGTCTGTCACCCTAGAGGACAACCGGCAAACTACTACGTCTGGGCTACTAACTGTTCAAAGTCACAATTCTGTCATGTAGAGGAAACACATAGTGCCCTTCCAGTCTGAGATATAGCACCGTCTCAGGATAATCACATTGACTTTTCATAAATGCCTTTAGTTGATGATTATTGTGTCACATAATGAATTATAAATGTCTGAAAGCTTGAAAACTTGCACCTTATAACCTATCGTCTTTCTAGATCAGTAAGGCTAAATAACATGGTGCAGTATTGCTTTGTACCTTTAGAACCCAGTGCAGGACAGCACACAAATTCATTTTCATACAGCTGATTCTTGAGTCCAGATTCAGTATAGTTTACTTTGGTAGATGTTTGCTATTTTATAAAAAACACTATATACTACACTAAGTAGTTTTTAATGTGGTCACATAAACACATAGTTCATTATTGTACCATCTAAAACTATTTTACAGTCTTTGTAAAAAACTATCCATAATCAGTAAAAAGCATGTACCCATCCACTCACAACTAATAATGCTATGACTACAGATAAATGTGAAGAAAAAGTTTGTGTTTAATGCTCTTGCCATTATTTTGAATTTGTGTTCTGCTACTAAACACATACAGTATATTTCTAGAAACTCCAAAAAGTACAATGCAGTGTTGTGTGTTGTTATTGGTCAACCCATGATTATAGCAACTCGTCATGTCTACACTTAGGTATACAAAATGGTTTTGTACGTTGGCTAGAAGAGCTGGAAGATGATTTAATACTGTTACGCTTTTCCAGAAATTGCTTGCATCTTCCTTCCAACATGTTTTTCTTTGGAACACTAACTACCAGTGAGCCTACGTGGTGACACTTCAAATATTCCAAATACTGTAGCTTTTGTTGATATCTAAGGGCGTGAATGCAATGAGCAATCGCTGTTCACAATATTCAAGACAAGTGACCGAATTTGTTTTCATTATTGTACTGCTGCAGACAAAATATTAAGTTAAGGAAAATACGGTAAGTTTCTGAATAGGTTTTGTTTGAGTGTTTGAACTCTCCATAGATGTATTATCTTAGGTAAAGAGCCTGCAAATTATTACCAATACTAAAGATACTTGGCCAACATATCTAAACTTAATAGTAATTACATACAGTAATCTGATAGTGTTTGTTTGCAGTTGAAAATAACACACTGCAAGTTTTACACCAATAAATAGTTCTGAGTAAAGAAATACTTACTGAAATCATAGACAGCAATGTCCAATTGCTTTAACTGTAATTTTCAGCAATACATCAAAGTACTTAAATTAGTTAAAATTACACTAAGTTGTCAGTTTTGTACAGTCAGCATGTTTATATGTACACTGCAAGGCTCAGAAAAACTTTTTAATGTCTCTCCTGTAATTTCGTCGGAAAAAAAGGAAAACTCATTGAAGCATCACAAACTACATAATATGATTGGTGTGTCACCATTGTGCTAAGAGTACACAGTACTGTATTCATAGTATAGAATATCATTTTACAGTGGTAATTATTATAATTATTATGTCGTCCTGTAAGGGCCCCTAAAAATTGTGAATCTATACTGTTTCCAGTTTCATAAATTCATATCTACTGATTCTGAACTGGACACTTCACACAGGTCAAATGTTTCAGAAGTGCTACACGTACCTACTTTTACAGTGGAACCTCTATTTATTGAACCCAAATGTATTGAATGTCCACATCAATGGAACACATTCTGGGGTCCTATTTCTTAATTGACCTACATTTCAAGACCACATCCATCGAATGTCTGTATTTATTGAAAAATTTTTGTCAGTTCCCTGAGAAACGATAGAGAGGGGTTCCATTGTAGTGTGATTACATGCTTGTCTAATAAAAGTGTACTAAATAAACAACAAATATTTAAAAAATACAAATCTTAAGTTAAAACATGTAAATAATTACGTATCAGCTCTCAGAAAATTAACAACACACATATAGGCTTAAAACTTGGGACTCACACTTAGCAGCAGTAAATTTCTGGTAGTGTTCACTAGTATTAGACTATTTTGTGGCAAACTTACAATGAGTGCCTTATTATGCCGTACTGGTACTCAAACACAGTAGCTTGCTTGCTGTTATTTAATTTTGTTTACAAGTAATGTTTGTAAGGATGTGATCGTAGACTGTTCAACAGCTTGGTGCCTTGAAACATATATAATTATTTATTTTTTGTTTTGTACATTGGCAAAACCAGTTCACCTATTTATTACAACAATGTAATTGAGAAACTTAAACATAAACCACTGGTTTTACTGTACTGTATTTTATGATAGTTATCATTGGTAATGTGTAATCTATGCTCAGGCAGTGCTTTCAAGCATTTTGCAATATAATTTTACTGTTCCTACAAAATATGTGAAAAGAGATTTTGCTGAATCAAATAACTTCTAGTAATTCTTTTAATTGTAATTAAAATTGTATTTTAAGTAAGTGTTAAATTAAGTTACAATTTTCCTGTGTATGGTATGTTACAACGAAACCTAGATTACGAGAAACTCATTTGATGCAAAGTTCTAATGAAATACAAATGTGTCTTCTTTCACTTACAAGCAAGCTTGGGAATTTGAAATTAATTTTCATGCTTAATAAAGCATGTTCACCATATTAATTAGTTTTTCAGTGCAACTTTAAGGTCACTGTTATAAAAAAAACATGCTTCTGAGGAGAATTTATTATTTTTAAAAATGTTGAATCACAAAGCCAATTTTAAATTTCCTTAAAATGTGTTTTATAACTACAGTGAACCCTCGATAACTCGGACTAAAAGGGGGGAGAAGCTGTCCGAGTTACAATTTGTCCGTGTTATCGAGGGGTGTCCGGGGTGGTGAGGTAATCAGTCATTAATCACAAGAAACGTGAAGGAATTAGTACGCTATCATGTCTACAAACAAAAGACGCTGCAGTAAATACTGTTTTGTACATAACTATCGTATCAAGCTCAATGTTCAAGCAAGTGAAGAAAAATAGACATCTTGGCCTTAGATCACGTGAGGTTTTATCAAAAGGCACACGCTCAACTCAAATCACTACTGAAGCCAAAGTATCTAACATTAAAAAACTCAGTGTTTTCGCAGATGTTTTATGGATTTCTATGGAGAAATTAACATAGATTGTGGCCAGTGAAAGTATTTTTAATTGTTCCTTTTCAATGTCTTCTAAGCATTTTAGCAAAAAATATATTTTTTCATAAATTTTTGGGAGTTTTTGAAGTTCCTAAAAATAGTTTTGCCAAATTAATGTTTTTTTTTTTATTTTGTGTTCATCAAATTGTGGTTCTGCTTTATGTACGATTTGGTCATTTGTGTTTATTTCACATCATTTACATTCTCTATGCATTACTTTATACACCCAGACATGGAGGTAGGAATAGCCAGGAGATGGCTTGTTGTGATGTAGTTGAAGTTGGCTTTTTGAGTGTTCCAGCATGGCGCTGAGGCATTTTGAGGTTATGGTTACTTGTGTTGATGCACCTCTAAACAATAAAAACATCTCAGAGTAGCGCAAATTAGCGATGTAAGAAAGAAAATTGAGTAACAATAAAATTGCTTGGGCAGAGTAACAACATTATGAACTTTTTCGAATTGCGAACAGGCAGTTGCCATAATGGAACACCCAAAAAGGAGGCTTCACGTAGCTCTCATACATTGCCACAGGCAGGGCCACCCCCCTGCACATAGAAGGTGTAAATAGTACACGGCACCTGAACTCAACCTTTTTGCAGGTGTGGATTAAGTTAATGAGTGTTATGTATTTGTAGTAACAGAAAAAAAAATGTTTAATAACAAAATTGTTTTTAAATAGCACAGTAGTTGTGCTTCTCAAATTTTTATATTACCTATACTGCATTACCTAAATTTTCAGCATTTTAGAAAGGTAGGGTGATTCTTAGAACTGTATTTGATTTATGTTGATTTGTGAACAATGTTATATACATTTCAGTATTATAAGTATGTATGTTACCACCATACTTTTTTTTTTTTTAATTATGCAATTATGTAAAATAATGCACTGTTGAATATTAAATATATTATTACAAAATATGTAAACGTTCAATCCATACTGACCCACTCCCAGAAAGTGTCTAACTGAAATAAACTTTAAGAATACTCAATTCTTAGTTTACTGCTCAGAATATAATTTACTGGTCCTTGCTAAACTTTGTATAACCATTCCAAAAATTAATAAAATTTAAAACAGCAGGAAAGAAAAATTCCGAAGATTACTTTATAAACTAAAATAATATACAGTAAAACTTCTATTTAACAAAACTCAAGGGACCAAAAAATGACAAGTTTGTTGTAAGGGGGTTTGTTAAACAGAGGCTTTATGCAGGCGCTTTCCAGTCGACATAGAATTTCACGTGAATGCCAGAATTTTTCCCTCAACAACTCCCATCCAGTAGGCCTATGTCTTTGATACTACAGAGACAACCACACAGATAATTACTGAACTGACTAGCTGGCTACTTATTTTAAAGATGTGAGAACTGGTAAACATACTTTCACCGCATAATCATCATACTGCAATGTGTTGTTTACATTTTTGCACCAGAGATGTTAACTGTGTTCAAATATGAACCACTGGAATAAAAGCATAACATCATAGCGCTACTAGTTCAACAGTCAGCCATCTCGTGTTGTTTGTCTAGCTCATGGAATCTCCCAACTAAACGTAGCATATCTATGATATCGCAAAATGAAAACGTTCGTAAACACTGCAATGGTAATAAAAGTCTGATACAGTGAAGCAAAGGCTGCTAGGCAACTAATTAATCTTAAAATTAAATAGAAACATGTATTCACAGAGTATCATGGAGGTTGACAGCCTACACACACGAAAAGAACAACACATTTTGCGCGGAAGCGCAAATTGCTACGTTTCGCCACGCATGGCTTTGTCGGGCGAAGATAAGACACTGTACTGCAATATGGCGGTTGGTAATTGGTTAACCTAGCGGCCAGAAAGTGAACTAGAGAGGTAGGCGGCAGATTTGAAAATGAATTGTGGTTATCAGAGGTTGAGGTCAGGTAGCTGTCTGGATTTTATGTACTGGTGGGTCAGTTCCCATCGCCTTAGTTCTGCATTATTTATGGTTGGTGTTAAGGCTTTTACCACTCTGGTTGTGTAGCAGGAAATCAAAATCTAGATTGTGGGATGCTGCATGAGCTGCACAATACTGAACCTATCAAGCCCTAACCTCACCTCTGCGGAGACCAGTGTAATTCAGAAAGGCCCCACATTTGCCCCATCAACAAAATTTGACCACTTTACTACTGCCAAGGATGTATTGAGCATCACACGTTACCTCAGGCTTAAGCATTTCTTCAGCAACCTGTCGATGACACCAAACAACAGCAATACCATTGACCCAGCCCTGGTGAAATTTAACCCACCATCCAACTGGGATCCACCCCCACTTCAAACTTCACACCCACTGGAACAATTCATCTCCTTCATCCTGGTCAGTGTCTCAGATCCGTCTTTCGCTCAGACAATCCCCAACAACAGTAACCTATCAGCTGCTGAATGTAAAGCTATAAGCAGCTTGAAGAACAATAGCAACATTATCATACTACCTGCTGACAAGGGCTCCACCACTGTTGTTCTTAATAAATGTGACTACATCTCTGAGGCTGAGAGACAGAGCTGAAAGATCACACCACCTATCGACCTCTACCTACAGACCCCACAGACACATTCTACAAGCAAATCAGCCACTTCCTTTCCACACAAGGACCTCTCCAGGGCCTCTCTGAAAAATATGTTAAACTTCTCACTCCTGAAAACCCCATCACACCTGTGTTGTAACTATTACCCAATATCCACAAGCAACAACGGCCACCTCCAGGACGCCCCATCGTGGCAGGATGCGGCAGCCCGACGAAAACGTATCTCGGCACTTGTGGACACCCATCTACAACCATGGGTGCAACAGCTATCATCGTACATCAAAGACACAAACCACTTTCTGGAACACCTTAAAAACCTGGACACCATCCCTCCCAAATCATACCTGGTCATGATTGATGTCACCTCATTATACACCAACATACCACACACAGCAGGATTATCAGCCATAGAACACTTCCTCAACAAAAGATCTCCGGACAGCAAACCATCCACTGCATTTCTAGTCGAACTAGCCACACTCACATTAACCAACAACTACTTCAGGTTTCAGAACAAAGTGTACCTACAGGTCAGAGGAACACCCATGGGTACTCGTATGGCCTCCTCCTATGCTAACATGTTCATGGGCAAACTGGAGGAAAACTTTCTGAATCACCAACTAACACTACCATTCTGCTGGATGCGCTTCATCGATGACACCTTTATGATCTGGAACTGCACAGAAGATACCCTTACCAGCTTCCTAGATGACCTGAACTCCCACAGTATGCTCGATTTCACCTGGTCGTACTCACAGTCTCACGCAGTATTCCTGGATGTGAAACTCACCCTCCACAATGGCCTGATTCAAAGCAGTTCACACCAAACCCACTGACAGTCTGCAATACCATCATTTCAACAGCCATCATCCATTCCATGCTAAAAAAACTCCCTACCATACAGCCTTGCCACTAGAGCTAAACGAATATGTTCCAGTGAGGAGGCCTTAACAGACAGTGTGACCGTATAGCTCAGGCATTCTGGGACAGAGGATACTCGAAACAACTGGTCCACAACCAAATCCAACTAGCCATATCTGGTAATGGTACTTCTACCAAGACCAGCAGCACTGACATACCTCTAGTGGTACCCTATCATGAAGGTCTAGACAAACTCAAAGTCATCCTCAACTCTGGTAACAAAATCTTAACATCTTCACCTCTCACTCAGAACCTATTTTCCAAAGCCCCTAGACTGGTCTTCAAATGCCCTCTGAATCTCCGAAACAAACTTGTTCGCCCCAAACTACCATCTAGTCCAATAGTCAATACACCCACCACAACCAAGGGGACACATCCGTGCAATAGCCCACGCTGCGGCACTTGTGCCATACACCTACCACCTACGTCTTTCAATAGCTGACTCACTAACCAAACCTACCCCATCCTGGGCAGCTACCATTGTGCCACAGAGAACCTCATTTACCAGCTACAGTGTAAACATTGCTCGGCTGAGTACATTGGTCTCACTACCAACACCCTCTGGCAGAGGATGAATTGCCACAGGGTCGACACCAAAACGGTGTACCAATGTGGGCTCACTAGACAAGCCAGTTGCAGCTCATGCAGCATCAATCAATAATGCAGAACTAAGGTGATGGCAACTGGCCCATCAATACATACTAACAAAATCCAGACAGCCACCTGGCATCAACCTCAGATAACAATTCACTTTCAAATCAGCCGCCTACCTCTCTAGTTCACTTCCTGGCCGCTAGGTTAACCAATTACCGTCCGCTATATTGCAGTACGGTGTCTTCTCTTTGTCCGACGAAGCCATGCGTGGCAAAACGTAGCGATTCACACTTCCGCGCAAAATGTGTCGACCTTTTTGTGTGTGTAGCTGTCAACCTCCATGATACTCTGTGAGTACATGTTTCTATTAGTTTTAAGATGTAAATGGTAGTAAAAGATAGCGGAAATGGGAAAATTTTGGTTCTTACTGTGAACCACTTACTAACTCACAAATAATTAAAAATGTCAGTCTACAAAACAAATTTTTTTTGATTTTTTACTGTATGACTTGCAGAAGCTGTAAACAAAGACATCAAGCTAACCAGAATTCGGAAAACTACTGCGTTGATTGTTTTTCTAATGCTGTATCAAAAAGTGCTAATTACTGGTAAATTTCTATTCACAATTTTTACTAGGTAAGTAAATATTGCTGACAATAAAATATGTTCCCCCCAAGTGTGCATACTTCATTATGTACAAAATAAGGTTGCCAACATAACCTGTAAGGTCTGACACTCTCTCTCGAGCGGGATGAGATCAATTTAATTTAGATGTTATATGAGATGTTAGGGTGGGCGCCAGCAATACTCCCCAGTATTACACTTCGAGACTCTTACACTCAGGTACTGTTAATGATCCCACTCGACGGTGTTACTGATTGTTTTATACTGATAGGTACATGAGCACTAGGGTATGAGGGTGAACAAAATTACTAATTGAATACTGCGACTGATAATTACGTTTCGATACACTGTTTTATTATGCGTCTGCTTACATGTGCCTTAAAGAAAATTACGTTAATTGAAAAATGCTGGATTT
>PNEQ01001628.1:7988-19116 GCA_003012365.1 Medauroidea extradentata | reverse complement strand
TATATACATAAAACAAACAACATACACGTAGAAGAAGACGGAGCCCCGTCACATAACGTGTTTCACGTCATTCATACAAGGATTCTGCAATAAATTTGATGGGCTTTGCAAGTGTTCACTGAGGTAGGTTTGATTTGTGTAGACAGCAAACATGTGAAGAGTTTTGAAACAGTCTCACGAAAGACTACAAACTAAAAGTCAAGCCCTCCAGTCTTCTGAAATACAGAGAATCCCAAAAGAATATCTCGTAAATAAACACAAGATGAATAATATAAACATACCACACTTGCCAACATCATCTTAGTTTTTGCAAAAAAAAATACAAAATTACTAGTAACTATATTGCCAACATACACATAAAAGTACCACCAAAACTCTCAACAACTTAGTAGCTAACAAGGAAGTAAAAACGGCTGATACAACGCAACCGGGCACTTAGCAAGAGAATATGCTAACATAGTGTTAACTAACAGCCTGTTAGTTTAAAGTAAATACAACTGATCAAAATTTTTATTTTCACAGACTGTCTCAACTCATTTTCCAATTCATGTTTCACATTAGCGGTGGCCTTCAATAACTCCTCTCATACAAAGAAATCTGTCTGTAGGTGATTCGGGATAAAGTGAGCACTCAAAAACGCCCTGATTAATTTCTATTTTCTGCCAGTTTATATCTTTCCGCTGCATGTAAACACTAACATTACCAAGTGCTTTAATTTACATAGACTTGTACAATGTTTACATCTACAATACACTGACCTGAAAATGTTAACAATATCTACTCATTAAATACACGGGTATTGAATAAAATTTATAAACAATAGTAATCTTAGTTATAAATACCTGCGACTTAACGTCTTTTAATACTGGTTTCTGTGCACTGACTATAATTTATACGACCCACACTATTGCCGTTACGTATGTCAAAAGTATGTACACAATTAAATTGAATTTGTAACTCAAAACCTCCATTAAAAAAAAACATGACATATTGACACACCCAATTTAAGAATTCAAATTCCGTTCAATTATACTGCCATGGACAATGACGCAGTCAACAAAAACAACTTATTTCTTAGTGTGTGAAAAAAAAATATTGCAGTTTCTAAATCAAGATACTCATGTTGGCGTTCGTAACACATAACAACTTACAGATTACCAATGACAAAACAGTAATTTCTAATACTTTTGAATGTGTTTTATCAGAAATCCTTATTTATTGCACAATTAAAAAACACAACAACGCTTCCAAGCTAAGCGGCAAAAGCCGAAAACCTAAATCTGATGCCACCTGTCAATGGAATTTTGAACTACGCAAGCCCGCGGAGCGCTAGGCGCAATTCGATAACGACTGTTGAAGTTGAACGGCCCGGACGCATCACTTTCTGCTGACACTAATTAAGAAAATTATACAGTCAGTAGGTATGTCAATAATATCATAAACAAATATTTTAAAGTATATTAAATATGAAGAGGTCAATTACACTCAATGTTCTTTCAATAATGTTGTATTTACATATAAAATACACGGAACTACATGCGATAATTCGGTGCCAACTGTACTAGCAATAATGTAACTGTTGTCAATGTTGTATTATACGCAACAACGGCTAGTGATTTTTTTTTCAAAGGTTAAATCTTTAGTGCTCACTTTATCCCGAATGACCTATACACTGGAAACAGAATACAATTCATTAACACAGTTAATTGAAATTTCTATCAAAAAATTTGGCTATGTGAAACACTCCAGTTAGTGAAAAAACTGAACTTTCTTTATTTTCATACCTATAAGCTTACTTGGTGTTTAAGATATGTATCATTTCACTTTTCCCTGTTATAAAAATACATATTATAATTAAGGCCACGATTCTGTCGCAAAAAGATTTTTGCCCCACATTGTTTCAGTGTCTCACATGCTCATCAGCAGTTTTGCTTTAAGGTTATTGACAGAGTGTCTTTGTTCAGACACCAATCAGAATAAAATTATTGTGACTTCGTAAATCTGTAACAAACTAAGGCAAGTGAGAGTAAATTCATCCAATCACAGCCAATGAAGCAGAACTGCAGATGTGCACAAAATGCATTGAAACCAATTGTTGCAAAAATCTTTTCACCATAAAATTGTGGCTCTAATGATAATATGCACATTCAAAAATAACTTGTGAATAGATTAGGATATGGAATGTAGAGAATCAGTCTCACTTTGTTCCTAAATTATAATATGTCATATTTAATGTGACAAAATAAAAGCTGTTTCAAAATATGAAAGGAACTTCTTAGGAACTCGCAAGTTCCTTTCGATGAACTAGTAGCTCCTATTACTAAAAAGGAACTTGAATTGGAACTAGTTCCTTTTTTACTTAAAGGAACTTGAATTGGAACTTGTTACTTTTAAAAAGGAACTTTCCAAGCCTTGCACATGTTATTGCAAAACTGTCTACACCTCCTAGTAGGTTTCCTTTTATAGCTTGAATACACCTTGATACACTTCTGTTCACTGTTAAATATCTACATATGTCGTAAAATACTTATTGAGGGTTCTCAATAACCAACATTGCAAGTTATGTTATACATACATTACAACCTACATAAGAATTTTAGATCTAGGCTTTAATATGATTTTATAAAGATATTGGAGTAATCAAATGAACATAATTGGATAGCACATTCTAAAAAGCCAACACTGAAAAGTATCATCAACAAAGAAAAACTGTTTACACTTAATTCGTAAATGTTAAACTTAACCATTTTTTTGGTAGAACATGAATGAAGCAACCATAATGGTGATAATATCCAGAGAAACAAATTAATATTTACATGATTCTTCCAAAATATTTTAGCACGAAATGCAACCACGTAAAGTAATAATTCCATGCATAATTTAATTTCAAACTACTGAGATTTAAATGCTATATTTTCAAACACCACCATTAACATTGAAAACACGTTCTTATAGGTTAACACGTGAATGGCTTAAATTGGACAGTTGTTTTCGTTTGCCACCGCCCATCAGCCATTGTACACTCCTCCCCCATTTATATGACTCTGTTTTAACTGAGCCTTCAGTTAATCAAAATGTTTATTTTTGTGTGTGATATGCATGAAAACACATTGCGAAAAATGTAGGAAAATGCAATTGCGCGGGAAGAACGCAGCAACCATTTGTACCGCACGGCCAGTGAGCGGTAACTTGGTGACGACGAGAGGGGCAGCGACTATTCCCCTCATTCCCCTCCCTCCAACTCGGGAAGTCCTGGCTTCTTTCCACGCCATGTCTATCTCGCAACAAACACCTGTATTACGTTTGTACACATCAGACCACAGCCACAGTACTTCACATTGCTATTTTTAACATGCACTTCCATGAAAATTATGCACGAGTAGAACAGGAGTAAATATTGCTCATAACTGCACAATTCCTAAATAAAACTACTACAGCTCCGCCACATGAACTAATATCCTCAACAGTTTATCCTTTACAGCATCCAACACTGACAGTCATACTATATAGCACTGTACTCACTGAGATCCTCCAGCCATGCAGACACTTCATGCGATGTGAACTTCAGTCGAGTTTCATCCTTCACATCTATGAGACTCCTGGGGTGGAAAGGGTAGTACACGTCTACCTTATCAAGCTTAATCTGTAACATTAAGGAGCACCACCAATGTTCACTGTCATCAATTAGGAAAAAAACCCACAACTATAATTTGGAGGTAACTGTTCAGCCCTCATCCTAAGTAATGGAGCGAGCACACTGGATCCTTTCAGGTCAGTTCAGTTAATTTCCGTTCATTCTCCATCAGTCAGTTTCAGTCATGCAGGCGCACACTGCGTCCGTCCGCTTTCAGTTGGGGATTCATTTTCACATTCAAAACACTAGCCCAGTACCTTCCGTCTTCAGTCTGTTTTGCTAGTTGGGACAAGCTCAACTGAACGGACACAGTACACGCCGTGCCGTCTGTTTACATGAACAGCAATCTATCAGTCAAGGACTGAACTGAATGGATCCAGTGTGCTCGCTGCTTTAAAGATAGGTACGCAGAAAGTAAGACTGAACATATCATAAACAGTGACATCATTAACAACAGTTATTACTTAAGCGAGTTAAGAGTGAGTGTAGAGAATATGGTAAGCGCTCAACAGCATGAACTTCACCAATGAAGGGTGATATGAGGTGCGTATGAAACAGCGTGAATGACAGGATGAAGGAAACGGAAGATCCCTGAGAAAATCCACCGATGAACAGCATCATTCTTTCCCACCTTTGAAAATCTAAGTCAATTGCACATAGAATCAAACATGGATTACCTTGATGGAAGCAAGTGTCCTAGCCGCTGAGCCTGAGTCCCTAGGGAAATAGCAACAGAAAACGAAGAAGCCATGGTATGTGCTAAAGAGACATTCGACAATCGCCAGGTGCAATTTTGGAAAAGCAGACCGAGACTTGAACCAGAGCTCTCACAAATTTCAGTCCAGTCAACTTTGCAACACTGCTTGTTTCCCCCGAGACTAAAGATGGTTAGCAGTTGTGAGTATTGCATCTTAGAGATCATATTAGAAACAAACTGAATTGTACTACTTATTTTTTTAATGCAATAAGAAAACACCACTTATCTAGGTATCTGTGAACACATTGACTTGCATGTAATAAAATCACCATGGACTGTCTGATGAAACATGGCAAGTTAAATACTGCATACTAAAAAAAAAATGACATTTATGTTGGAAAAGTTCATAATTACAGAGTACAGGCAACCATGCACTGCATTTTAGCAAGAGACAACAAAGTAAAATCTGGCCACTGTTAACTGACACATAGATAACATCCAGTGATCGATCAGGAAGAATACGGACAGGTTAAGTATAGTCTACACCGTATAAGAATGCCATTATTTGACAGACCATAAAGTAGGACAATGTAAACAAAACAATTATGTATCCTTCCACAACCATGTGCTTTCCAGCTGACAATCAAAACATGTCGACAGTTAAGGTATATTATGATTGCAATAACATCCAAAGTGTGCTGTGATTTTCTTTTGGTTATTTTTAGATCTCAGACAAGTAGGTAATTTATTTTCAATACTGGCTGCACATTACTCTTACAAGGGTTAGTTGGCTATGTTAATGAAAAATGATTTCATATTGTAGCAATGGATAGCCTACTCTTCAGTAGTTCAGTTAATATAATTATTCAAAATGTAAAATTATTTACTGTACATATTCCTAGGTATGCTCAAAATTAAAACATTGAATGGCATTACCAAAACAAACAAACAAACAAAAAAAAGTATGGGTAACTTATCTGTTTTGTTTTTTTTTTTAATTGACACCTAAAAAGTTTAGATAGTAGTAGCATATTTGGTTACAACAAACTAAAGTTGCAAGAGCATATGACAGTGCAAGCAAACATCTTTAAACTAAAATAAAAAATAAAATAATACATGCAAGCATTACTTCAATCAATCTTCTTGTTGCCTTCAATTTGGTTCTGCACTATCAGATCATAAAGCAGTAGTTTAAGATTCATTTAGCAGACTATTGAAAAAACTTAAGTTTGTGGGTAGGGCCTACTTTCGAAATATCAAGTGTTGTTGCCATAGTCGTGTGAGTCACAAAACTTAAAAAAAAAATTTGTTAACATATTTCTTGTAGAATACATAGCAAAAATTTGCACTCTCACAACTTAAACGGAAATAACATATCAACAAAAAGCGTAAGTAGTAAACAAACATGGGTAGGCCTAATGGCCCAAATCAACTTTAAATCTTTTGGTGGAAACACATATGATTAAACAAGTACATATACTATAATGACCAGGAAATACATAGACTTAATTCTCTGGACTTTTCTTTTGACAATATGTAGACCTACACTTTTGCAGCTGACAAGTACAAAATCTCATGTGGACTAGATATTAAATGGTATCAATTACTTGCTAAAAAAAACCTTAAACACTGACTTTTTCGTACAAAATGAATTAATCGAGTCGGTGACTTGAAAAAACATGTTTACATATAGGCCTACAACAAGAACCGTACGAGTTTACCCACAAATTCTGTTAAAATAAAAAGTAGGTAAATTTTATATTTTCTGTAGTACTTTGGTCTGGACGGATTACTTGCTTCTTACTTAGCGACATGCCATGCTACTGCAAGGCTGAACGGTTTACCAGTTCCCTCTTCCGAAACATATCCTAAAATATCCCGTTGTCATTGGCAATTACAGGCCGGGTATTTTAATCCCTGTATTATAATATACATATAATATATGTACAGAATATTAAAACAACACCTTAAAAGAAAAGAATCACAAACGAATCCGCAAAAAGCTCCAACACTCGCAAAGGCTGTCCTTTGTTTTCGTAGCCAAACGTCATATCCCATTGGCAATTATAAGCCGGGTTTTTTAATCCCTGCATTGCAATATATTAAATATACACACAGAATATTGAAATAAGACCTTACAAGAATCACAAACGCACATGGACACACGAGAAGCTTACACTCGCAACGACTGTCCTTTGTATTGGTTGCCAGTATAGGTCGACTGAAAATGGTGCGCATGTTTGTAAAATAGTAGTTATAGAAATATCACAATTTGAATACTGTAGTATTAAAACATTTAACTGACTAATGCTGGATACAGATCCGTGTTATATTACGGTTCCTCCAAAGTACTTACTTACTATTTTTCACGTATTATTCACACTATTTTCAATGTCTGCGATGGAAGTTAACTGATTTACTGTTCAGGGTTGCCACTAATGCTTCATCAGGTCACACGTTGACGTCATGTTTTAAATTGTATTTCTGCCCCTGTTTGTCACGGGTTACAAATATTGGTAGCTTTGGCTGTCAAAATACAGAAGGCCTCCACTCGCCGCCTGAAGCCGGCCCGCGAAAACGTTGAAACGTCGCAAGCCTCTGCGCTTCCACGGAAAATGTGTCCGTCCTTTCTTGTGTGTGTTCTATCAAAAAGTACTACTCTGTAAGTACTTGTGCAACATGTCTCTACTCACAAGTGAAAAAGATGAAATTCGTTAAAAACCCCAACAAATTAGCTGTGTTTAAAAACAAATGTTCACTATTACAGAAATACATTTTTTTAGTAAGAACAAACAAAACAGTAGTTTAAATTTTTTCCATGCAAATAATTACCATTATTTTGAGCCGTTCTTACACAAAGAGACCCAAGATGCTGAAGGCCTGTCTTACCTTTACTCCATTGAAATGTATGATCAATGCATCCATCACTTGCGGGGCAAGTCCCCTCCTATTGAGTAACCATGCTTATAGCGAGTTACCTAAAGGTCTCCTCTCGAGCAAAGAAAACACGCCAGCTAAGTCAAGAACTTGCATTTAATGCCTACTTTAAACAAAATACAATCACCAAAATACAATCGCCAATTGGGCCAGTACACTAATTGAAAACTCCTTGACATTTACTTCAATTATACAATCGCCAATCGAGCCAATACCTTAATTGAAATCTCCTTGATATTTACTTCAATTTTACAATCGCCAATCGGGTCAGTACCTTAACTGAATACTCCTTGACATTCACTTTGTGGCCAATTAGAAACATCTTCACCGCACGACAATAATTACAAAGACCTTACACATTTTGAGTGCTTGATCCCTTTTTGTTTACTCCATTCACGCCAATCACGCCCCACTTCCGACTGATAGATTCGTGAATAACGAATCAAAGGTCACTGACGCACTAGTCATAGACTTCCCCAACGTTTTGTGTTAGGCACACAGACTAGACGAACCCAACTTGGCCGACGCCCATCACAACTGGTTTAATAGGCCTTTACCAGGCACTACACTCTCCCATACACCTCCTCAGTCTCGAAATAGGGGACAATCAGCACCGCTGGTGATCAGGCCTCACTATTAGAGGACGGGAAGACTCGCCCGTGAACTCAGCTTACAGCCGTATAAGCCACTCCTACAAGGAGTAACTGTCAGACGATCCTTACACCAATGATTTACCAGGCCACATGGTTGCAACATGCGACTCTCCTGCATGCTGCCGACCGCCTCGTTGCTCCTTATAAAGCCTTAAGGTTCATTAAAAACACTATTAGGCTTCTTCTGCTTTTGAAGTACACTCCACCACGACCTGCTCTAGAGTGAGCGCCCACCACTCGCATCGCGAGTCCTCGGCCCGCCTCACTCGCACCCCTACCGCTGGCAGACGGAACTTGAAAACACAGCGCCGTCAACCAGGGCAACCCTTCTCTCTATACAATCTACCTGCCTAGACACACCCATAGAAATAAAGGAACTAATCTTAATCAAAACTAAACCCCCAAAAACAGAACCCTTTGAAACATAACTGAAACACTTAAGAGCACTGAAAACCCGCCCCAAAACCCCAAGGGTCCGCTCAATTTTGCAATACAGTACAACGTAACAGAAAATTCATCCAGCTGTAAAATAATGCTGTTCAAAGAATTGAGACTATGAACCCGCATCCACTACACAAAGAGGCCTACTGTCCATTGTCATAAACCAATACTACCAATACTTTAGACAGCTAAATACTTAAGGGCACTGCCTACTTGCAAGTTAGAAGCTCAGAATTGATGCAGCTATTAAGGACGATCTTCAAGCGCAAATCAAAAGCAGCATCCCCACAATGAGTCAAGCACTGAACTAGTGTGCAAGGTACACATCACACATCAATCCATTTTTACTATGGGACTTTGAGTAGTCAGCGTATAATTTTATTTGTGGAAAGTCAATAGCAAAGTTCAGTGCGCGTTTCTATGTGAGATACACACAAATTTTGTTATTACATTTTGAAGTAGGGCAGTCGCTTGGAAAGTAGTTTTTTTTAGCTATGTTGGAAACTTTAAAAATAGTGTTTTTAATGATCATGGTGCCGTAACAATGACATTCACTACATGTCCAAAGTGTGTTTTCTTTTTGTAAATGGTCACAATCATATGTAGAATAGTTTAGTAAAAAAAGTATATACAAACACGATGTTTGGGTGCGGATGCGCAGTTCCATTCAGCCTGCCTTGTTCGTGGTAAGAGTCCCCACCCTGCCGGTTCGAGATAGCATGGGAATAGGCAGTTGTGTTGACGAGCTAGACACATGCAGCCATTGTGAAGGTTTTAGATTTTATGGAAAAAGAATCAAAGGAAGAGAAATTTTAAATTAACTGCAAAAAAGTGAGAGAAAGAGTAGCAGCTTTGGTTAAAAAGTCAAAATCATTTGTAAATAGAATCAAAGCAGAACAGCAGAAGGCAATAGAAAGTGGACAGCCTGCTGACATCAAATAAAAAACTAAACCAGCCAAACAAAATTCCCAGACTTGATGAGTTTGACAAAGGAGTCATCCGATGCATTATCAACAATTTATATTTAGTGAATATATGTTTACCCACCATCAATAAATTAGAAAACAACTAGAAACCAAAATCAATAAATATCGCCAATCAATTAATTCACTGCTCTACAGAATTTGTGAAACACGGTTTACCACAAATGTTCAGAGTTGATTAACGCGCAGTTCTGATCCATTCCAGTGCCACGACAGAATCACTCATTCCACAATCCATGTTTAAAGCTTCTTAAGGTTGTGTTCCTGTCCTGTAATTCAGGCTGAAGGCCTCGGGTGGATCTTAAAGCAACAGTTTGTTTGTATACTAAAATGTTTGACTTACTACGTATTTATCAGTGGATTTTGATCAGTTTCGCCCCAACCGCAAAGTGCGTTACAGATTTCCCAACAGGGAGTGAAGCAGGGCTAGCTTGTTAGGAGTTAGAACGGAGACTCGGCGATGTCCCTGCTGGGGCAGAGGGGAGCTACGCCCCCAGGAGAGTGACATCCCTAGGGTTACTCCATCCTCTGGGGCGATTAGCGGGGGACTGGGTTATTTTTTTTTAGTTATGGTTTTGGAGTAGGTCTCATGGTCACTCCCCTACTATCTGAAGAGCTGTCGGAGGAGCCGCTGTTACTTCTTGGAGGTTGGCTCCTTGGGCTTGAGTGTCGCTCAGTCGTCGGCAATCAGATCTTGTATTCACCTGTGCAGTAATACAGGGTGAGGCGGTGTCTTGATAGGACTAAGCGAGAGGACCTGCAGGCAGTGGAAATCCCTCAGTATCTGTGAAACCTTATCTTCCTGCAGAGGCGGGTCTGAGACTTCTCCTTGGCCTGAAGGGCCTTATACTGCTCGCTGAGGTCCTCTAGTGTGGGTTCGGGCCCAGGAAGTTTCTGTAAAGTGGGGATGACCCTGAGAGGTGGCCGATACTCGGCCGGGAACTGCTGTCTCCGCGTAATTGAAGCTTACATTTTTATTCTCTCAATAGCCTCTCGTTCCTTAGAAGTTATATGAATTTCTAGGATATGTTGCGAACATGAAAGATAAACACATGAGCTTACTTTGATAATTACAATGTACTGAACTTTAAATCACAAATCTTTACAGTCATTGGTACAAACAGAAATTTAAATCACAAATTATTTAGTCACGTGAACAAACGGAGCATGAATTATTTACAGACACTTGTGCAATACACTTCGGCACTCTTGCCACCATTTAAAATTACAATACACACATGGTCACTGTACTACTGGGAGTCTCATTCTCTGTTATGATTCGCTTCCGCCTCCGGCGAAAGTTCCGGCACGTGTCGATAGGCGATAGGGCGCCTTCCCATATGCTGCGCCTGTCTAGGGTGCCTCGGGTTCCCACCTTACTCTTGAGCGCGGAACAGGTATTGGGTAGGAGGGTTTAGGTGTTCCGGTCGGCCCAAAACCCATAGGTAGAGGAGAGAGGGTTTAGGTGTGCCGGTCGGCCCAAAACATACAGGTAAAGGAGAGAGGGTTTAGGTGTGCCTGGTCGGCCCAAAACACATAGGTAAAGGAGAGAGGGTTTAGGTGTGCCTGGTCGGCCCAAAACACATAGGTAAAGGAGAGAGGGTTTAAGTGTGCCGGTCGGCCCAAAACCCATAGGTAGAGGAGAGAGGGTTTAGGTGTTCCGGTCGGCCCAAAACACATAGGTAAAGGAGAAAGGGTTTAGGTGTGCCTGGTCGGCCCAAAACACATAGGTAAAGGAGAGAGGGTTTAGGTGTTCCGGTCGGCCCAAAACCCATAGGTAGAG